>VZRJ01013555.1:4353-31742 GCA_013397565.1 Ptilonorhynchus violaceus | reverse complement strand
GCTCGTGCGTGCGGGCGGGAAGCGGGAGTGGGCGACGAGGTGGTGGGCTGTCATTCGGGGACGAAAAAGGAGTTGGAAAGGAGAGGAAGGGAGGAAAGGCGCTAGCGCGCGTGATGGTGACGGCTAGGAAACCCGCTAGCGCAGGCGAGCGGCGTCCCCCTACCCGAGAAGCGGGCCGGGGGTGCGGATTTAAAGGCCTGAAAGAGCCACTGCGTTTTTCGCTTGCGGTCGCTCCCGTTGCTTGATCCGCGAGTGGAAGGTATGTGTGGCAATGGCTTTTTTTCCCGAGTCTGAAAATGCAGCGGAATCCTTTCCTTTCGATAATTAAGGAAAGGAAAAATACTCTTTATTTTCTAGCATTCCCTCCCCTCAGTGGCGTTTCCCACCGACCTTAGTGAGCTACTAAGTAATTTTCTTCCCGCCGCTCCCGGACAGAGGCTGCTCTTTGGAAGCTGGGTAATGTCCGTTGTCTCCCAAATCAGAGAGCGATCGAAATTGTGACCCACAAAGTGTCAGTCGTGCCACTGAGGGGATAGAGCTCCGTGCTTCCGACGCTCTTCCCGAAAAAGGGAGTTCCCAAGAGGCAGAAACGGACAGAATACATCTCGGCCGCGTTCAGCAAGGGGCAGGGGAAGAGCTGGTGAATGTATACGGATTATGCCCAGGGAAAAAAAGGAATAAAGACATGAGAGAGAACATAAGTTTCCCACCAGTGTGTGCTGATCGAAATCTAACGATATGCAGAACATACGGCCAAAACTACTTTCCTAAAAAGCTCTTTAGGAAAGCTTGAGCTTTAGGAAAGCTCTTGAGAAGTGCGCGTGTATAATAAATACTGACAATATTCATGTATATAATAAACACGGGCATCCACTCACGGTAAGCACACTGACCAACTGCCGGCCACCGGCTCGGCATGGAAAAACCCTGCTCTTGCAGTCCTTCGGGACAGAGGCCACCAGGCGAGTGGCGCAGGCGGGCAGCTCAGCCGGGCAGCCCCGTGAGGCGGCGGAGACCCGGCGCACGGCGCCTCCAGCCCCACTGCAGCCCGGGCAGGGCATCAGCCCTTCTCTTCCCCCCGCGGGCTGCGGGCACCCGCGAGGAAGGAGAGAGGGTTTGTCCCCAGCGAGGTTTGTCCTCCTCGGGCCGCACCTCCGGGAGAGCGGGGAGAAGGAAGCGCATCCCCCGACGGCAGGTATTATTCATCTCGAAAGAGAGCCCGGCTACTGTTTGACTTACAAGCATGACTAAAAGGCAAATACCCAAGGAATTCCACTTTCCCCCTTGGGGTCCCTCTTAAAAGGCACAAGCATGACAAAGGACCTGCTAGGTTAGGAAACAGAAGTCGCCTTTGTCTGTAAACCGACACCAAATTACAAAGTACGATTCTGCGGTCCGCTGGAGTAAATTACAAAACAGTTCGCCTCCTGTTTACTTTATCCACAGGGAGCTGTGAAACCTAGCCACGATTTTAAAGCGTGTTTGTATAGCTTTCTTCTGCTCCTGTTGTTTGCGCTCTGCTCCGCAGCGCGTTTGAGCTCCCCTCCAGCCACTCCTCTCCCTCCCTCCTGGGAGAAGAGGTGCACCCGCCGGAGAAGGCGGAAAGCGATCTGCGGCACTGCTGCTCCCACACTCTTGGGACCTCTGCTCCCCCTCGGTCCTCCGATTTGGTCCGCGGTGTCAGTCACGCCTGCTGTGAGCTGACATGGGCAGATGCGACGCCGTGCCGTGCTGGGAAAGGCGCTGATTTCCACGCGAGGGGAGGCTTTGAAGCCCGCGATGTGCAGCTGTGCATCCACCTGCCCCGCACAGCGCTCCCAGCTCAGCGCCACGCCTTCGCCCCAGCCCTGATGCCTGAGAGTCCCGGTGCCCGGGGCCGAGACCCGTGGCCAGGGCTGCTGAGGCGCTCCGGGGCTCCTTCAGAGCCTCCGTCGCGCACCCTCGCCCCTGCCGGCCCCGCCCCGTGCGTTGCCACTGGGGTGCTCCCGGGAGCCGCGCTGCCCGAGGCGGAGTGGGGGGGTGTCAGACCCCGATGTGGGCCGGGGATGGCTCCTCAGGCTGCTCAGGCGGTGGCGGGGACTGTGCCTCTTTCAGCAGCGCCCTTTCCTGGGGGCCGGAGGAGCAGCCCCGAGGCACTGTAAAGGCTGCACACCCGCCTCGCTCGAAGGCCAGCGGCCCCGGAGCGCCCAGCGCTGGGCCCTGCTTTGCATCATGGCTCTGCGGGCAGAGGCAGGTGCGAATCCCTCGCCCTGCCCTCCTCAGCCCTCCCTTCCTCGGGGGAAATTTATTAGCGAGGTTAGGGCAGGCTAACCAAACGGCAACTCCGGGCGCAATTTCCCCGTAGGAATGCTTTGATCCTGCCCCTCTCCGCGTCGTCGAGGGCAGATTGCAATGACAAACAGGGGCGATCCCAGCCGCTTCTTAGGTCAGCGATGTTACCGTTTAATCTGAAACAAATTGCCCACTCCTGCGCTCCGCCCGCCGGCCCCTTCCTTGCCCTCCACACGATCCCAGTGCCCGGGTGGGGCTCCCGCCTTGCCTGCGTGGTGCGCGCCCGGATCCAGCCCAGGGCGGGCCGGGACGAAAGGGGTTCTCCTCCGCGAGTTACTGTATATTTGCTACAGAGAAGATGTTAACACTTCGCGGGTGATGTCAACTGCGGGAAGAAGGGGAGGGGAGTAGGGAAAGGGATTAAAAAAAAAAAAAAGAAAAGAAAACTCAAGGCATCACCTTTCCCCGTATTATCCAACCAGTACAAACCATGATTTCTTTTGCAGTTTTCTTCCATAAAAATGTGACATTTTTTATACATATATTAGACTTCCTCTGTCTCTTGTAAATAGCACCTAAGTAAACTCTAGCACTAAAATAAACCTGGATAAGATTTTTATGCATTACACAGACCTTTCTAAACCGATTGTACCTTAGAAGGTTTTAAATAAGCAAGTTGATTTCGAGTTTGGTTTTGGTTTGGGGAGTTTTCTTGGGGTTTTAATGTTCTGTTTTAAATAAGCATTTAATTGTTTACTTTTACAGTACATTGCTGCCTAACATATTTGTAGGTACAGAGTCAGAGGAGGAATTTTCTGTTATTCCTATATGTCAGTCAAATAAATATAACAAATACATATTATAAGGATGTAAGAAATGTTGAGGTAACATATTCACTATAGCATCATATGGAAGAAAATTTTATTGAATGTGACAGCGATACTACTGCCTTTGTAAGATTGTTTGCTTTGGCAAGGAGGCAAGGGAGCCCTTTATAGGAAGACTTCTTTATCATACCAGAATGATCTTCTATCCCACTAAACTGGAATGATATCAAAAGCAGTATGGGTAAACAGAGCAGGGTTGCCACTTCTGACACAGTTGTTGAAAGTCTGACAGGAAGCCATCAATGAAAGGTTTCACACGGACATAGCTTTGGATTGTGCATGGGGTGCAACAGAGTTTCCCATTTACAATCCTTCTCGTCCTGGTAGCTGAAGGGATGAGGTCCCAGGGAGGAGGAGGAATGAACTGTAAAGGACAGGCAGGTTTGCCCTCTATGGCTGGAGGCTCTGCCCACTCAGCAGAGTTGTAGCAAGGGGATACAATTTGGCCCGTGCCTCTGCAAACAGGATCACGCAATCCTGGTTGTCATTCAATGAAGCAAGAAGAAACACGTCTCAGGAAAACAGAATTGCCTCTTCTGCAGCCTCCAGATTCATGGCCAGTGGATATGGGGGCAGATCTAGAGAGGCTCTAAGTCAAAACCAGTCCAAACCCATCCCCATCCAATCCTGTGCTGAAATTTTGAATTTAAAAAAGCAAAAAAACAGGCATGAGGAGGGTTTGTGTGCCATTTGTAGCAGCTTTGCCGTGGCCCATAAACAAGGCTGACCTTTGCTTTGCCAGCATTTAATAAGCCAGTAGACATTTGGCAGGTCTCTTGCTAAAATGCACTAGAAAGTTGGATCAGCATGAATATCAACAATCCACTAGGCAAGCAGTGAGCACAGCAAATTGTCAAGTCAGCAACTAATGTACTTCACTATAATCTTCCCAAATGTCTTAAGTAGTTTGGCAAACCTCTTGTTGCAATAAATTCTAGTGAAGTTTTGGGGTTTATTTTTTTTTTTAAACATATGGCCTTAACCAGTAACTTAGCCAAGAATATTTTTAGATTCAATGCAGAGTTTGCTGGAGATGTTTTCTCAAAACTTGTTTGCACTCTGGCAGTTTTATTCAAATGTCAACCAGATGCAGAAAGTGTGGGGGTTGGGGTTTTATTTTACAGTCCTGGAAAGTACAGGTCAAGTCTCTGTAACAAAAATTGTCTTCTTGATTGCCATATTTCAGCAGAACAGCAAGAAGTCTTACTAATAAACTGGTTGTGTGGTGTTTTGTTTTGTTTTTCTTCCCTCAGGATGCATTATAATCATATGCAAAATATTTAAAATGCCAAGAAGACACCTGCTAAATCAAATAAGTTGGGTAGGCTATGCTGTGCTTAGTGGTAAAAATTCAATCATACGACTGCAACTAGCCAGACTGCAGCATTGCAGTCTCTGAGTAGCCTTGCTGAAATTATTAAGATGACCTGAGATTGTAGTCAGCATGAAAAACAGCGTCAAAATCTGGCGATATATCAGTTAAAACAAGCCAGCCAGACTCAGGCCATATGATACATGCGGGTATCCAGGCCACACTTGTTACACTCCAGTTAGCAAGAAAGCTTGTAGAACCACTTGTAGACTGTTATATTGTACCATGCAAATACGAGTATCAGATTCTGGCTCACTGTGGATCCACTATGGAGCATACAGATGTCTCAGGTGGTAGAGGGGGAATAGATTAATCTCAGCACTCACAGCATGTCAGAGTGAATGCAAGACAGTTTGGCTCTCTGAAAGTTGGCAGAAAATACAGTGGGCTACATCACCACCTGTGACATTTCCACCAAAGATCTTGGAAGGATTTTGCCATCTGCCCTTATGAGAACTAATTCTGAAAATCTGACAAGCTTATGCTGTAACTCCCCATTCAAGGAGATCTGTCTATGTGGTACATGGATGTGTGCAGGTACTGAGGACTCCCAGTCACTTGATTCTTAGACATCAGTTGAGGAAACAGGAAAGCAAGAGATGTACCTCCCAATACAGTGGACATAATGTTGACGTGTCTCAAATTCCTCTCATAATTAAAAGAAAGCATTTATGGGTGCAGAATCCCCTTTCACAAGATTTTAGGTGATGTTTGAGGTGGAAGAGATTTCTGCTAATATGCATAAAAAATTAGAGCCCTTTTAAAATTATTTTTTATTTTCTTCTGTTTTGGCTAGTGCTTCTGCACATCTTCTGTTTAGTTATTTGAGGCTAGATTCAGCAACAGCACTGGGAGAATCAGGAAGAATTAGAAAGCACACAGAAGACAGTGATAGAAATGTGTATCTGTAGGACTCTGGAAGTAGAACCCCTTCATTGGAGGCATTTTAAGTACCCCAAACAGACTGGCAACATTTTGCCACAATGGATCTGTACAACATTCCTATCAAGAATTTTGGAGAGGGGGTAACTACGACTCCTTCCAACCTTTGTCGCGGCAGCCATCATGAGGACCTCTGGCTCTTCCCAGAGTCAATACAAATGGAGGGCTGGCACCAGCATCACCTTTGAAGGGGTGGTACTGCCACCACAGGAACAGAAGCTGATGCCTTAGCTGGACACAGCACCTACCTGCTCAGGGACATTTAGGACCATCTCATTTGCTTCTTCTCTTGTCCTGCGCTTAGTGCACTCTTGGTTGCAGTGCTAAGAAGTGGTTTTGCACACATTCTTACTAGGCAGAGGTACATCTTCCCTATCTTGTGAATTTGACCCATAGCAGAAGGGAGCTGAACTGAAGCATCCATTCTTGTTGTGACTCATGTCTGTGAAGAGAAATATGGGAGTTGCTTCAAACTCATTTCCTCTCACAAGGGCACCTGCGCATTGACAGGCTTTAATTTGATTCTTCTAACAGATATCCTGGTCATCTCTCTAGGCAGAGAGCACTCTTACCAGGCATGTAGCACTATGGCTCAAAACATGCCCAAATGTCACATTTATCTGGATACACTATTTTCTGAAATCATCAAAGACAAAACAAGCAGTACATGCAATGATTCCTACAGTAGACAGATCACTGATAGCATGGAATTTATTATAAATATATATTTAATAAATAGTGTGTTTATTATTATAAACACAAATCTAGGTGAAAATTAAAGGCATAAAGTCTTCCTGAAAGTTGTGGCCATTTAGTATTGTGGGATCAAACTTTTCCCTTCATTCCATACAGACACCCCATTGAAATCCTTGAGATTAAATGGGTATAAGTCTGAGTTTAACATATTGCAGATGTGTATATATATATTAAGAACATTGGATGCATTGTACTCTAAAATGCTATTTTACTTATGGTATTTTTTCAGCACTTACAATTACTTGCAATAATAAAAAAGACTATCCCACAAACAGCACTAAGATCATATGACATAGAGAGGACACTGTCATCTACTTCATGATTTAATATCTGTGACACTTAGGTAATTCATGGTCTCTGAACATCCAAGATCATATCAGCTATGCAAAGTGTCAAACCACTCAGTGCACAAAGTTAACCAGTTCAAGGAGTAAAGGGCTTTAACCAGCTCTGTTGAAGTCAACAGAAAACCTCCTGTGCCAACTGCAGGTGAGATTAGGTAAGGTCCATATTTAATTAATTTTGTCTTAAAAGAGAAGACAACACACTGTTCAGAGATTCTACCTGCACTGCAGGACCAGTTCACTGGCAGTATGATCCACAAAACACTGGGCTTCAAGAGTTTCTTGACAGTTCTTTGACTATTCAGCTCAAAAAGGAGGTGAGAGGAGCTGCTGTGCCACAGGCTGGGGGCAGAACTGCCTTACTGACTTTATTTTGCACATCTCCATCTCCTCTGTGACTCCCACACAAAGTATTTTATCTTTAGGGGACACTTTCCTGGTCTGTAGGGGACGTTTTCCATCCTGTACTGGACTGCAGCACAGAAACACTAACATCTCAGCCGGAATGTCCATCCACTTGTTACCATCTGGTTTAACCACATACCAGAGACCTGGGTGATATAAAATTTGAGGGATATATAGCTATAAATTACTAGCTCCCTTTTCTAAATAGTGATGAGAAAATGCTTTCAAATATATGTATGATAGCAAGACACACATGAATAACTAGTTCAGGAAAAAATTAATCATCTGTGATTTTTGCCAAGAAATAAGAACACATGAGAATGTGCCCAAGGCCCAAGTTGTTTGTAGTGGTGTAAAATGTAGCAGATTTTCGTGCCATAATGATTAAACTGATGCTATCTATAATCAGCCCACCAAATGATGTGCAACAGCAGGAGATACACCTTAGTCTCAAGTGCTGGTGAGCGAACTTTACTGAATTCAGACAGAGGCACCATAAAATCCTAACCATGAAATTGTGGAAGTAAACGGCGGCTTGCCCACAACTTCCACAAAGCCAGACTGCATCCACTTAGGGATCACTGCAACATGAATGTGATAATCTCTTGCTGTCCAGATTCCTTCTGGCTTTTCTTTGGCTATACATCATGCATCTCTTAAAATCAGTGGAATTACTATACATTAAAAGGACTGTATTGCAGGGAACTACAGGGATGTCACTGTGTTTTGGTACAAGAAAAAAAATTCCTGGGACCTAAAACCAAATGTTCATCCAGTCAAGAACGAATTTTAATCAAAGTTTTACCTTTTGCTTTTTTTTCTTGCCTTTTCTGCTGAAGAACTACATCAAGCCTGGGACAATTACATTAGTAAAGGCTTACGAACAGTAAGATTTTCATTGCAACTGAACTGCAAATAACATGGTTATAAATCAAAAAATAATGTCTTCTTTTTACTTTTGCAGGAACAGAATATGCCCTTCAACACAAGGACATCTCTCCACAAGTCAGTGGCTGTTCTGCCTGTGTTAAGGCTGCCTCCCTAGCAGCAGGTAACACACACAGATACTAGCAAAGGAAGAAATGTCATTGCACATTATCTGAGAACTCTGTTTCATGATATACCAGAATAATAATGGACAATAATAAATGAGAGTCCTCAGCTCTCTTCTTTGGCTGAATAGGTCTCGCTGAGTCAGAAAAGACCACGTCTCGTTTTTCCAATGTGTACTTTTGTTAGGTCAATAGAGAGACTGCTACAGAGTGGTAATGTGAGCTGGGTAATGTGTGCAGGTTCTGGGGCTTTATTGTGTCCCTGCTATGTTAATTAGTATTAAGAACATGATGGATTGGCAACACATGTATTTTCTGAGTCTTAAACCAGCCCTGAGAGTTTAGCACTCCATTAGTTACACATCACAGGAACCCAGAGATGTTTACTTAAAAAAGTATCACTTACAAGAATGAAACATTCTAATTCATTCCTGATAGGGTCTGTGGGGAACACCCGCCCAACATTCAGATCCTGCCGGTCAATGCTCCAGCCCAGGGTCACTCTGAGAATCCTACATCAAAGGTTCCCCCAAAGCATCTCTCGAGGGAGTGAGAGATGGAGAAGCACCAGCCTGTACAAGCAGACGTTTTCTCCCCACAGCTTATCTGGCAGAAAAGATAGGAGCCGGGAATTTGGTGAGAGGTGAGTAAGACGTCTCTCAGTGCAATTCCTTCGTAGAAGAGAAGGCAGAGGAATAGACAGGGATGTTGCCTTCCCCTGGCCCTGACAGCCCTCTCCCCCCAAGCAATTCTACTGTACCAGCCAGCAAGAAAACTTTCCTCTCTGCAATCTTGAGGTGCAAATCAGCATGAGGGGGACAAATTCCAGAAGAGCCTCAGACCTTCTCAAAGAGCCAAGGAGAAATGGTAGCAAGAGATCGTGAATACAATTTTTCCATAGCCAAATCCAACACAATGATCCTTCTATGCACCAAATAACATAAAAACCTCAACTCTGCTCCCTGATGAAGTGCCTCCCTGGAGAAATTTCTGGAAAAGTTTCCTGCCCTTCAGTAGTGTGGGAGAAGGTCACTTGTACCACATAGTTCTTCCAAGGAAGCACTGCGACCTCCAGAAGACAACAGCAGCTCTATTTCCGCTTTTCATGCAGTCTTTCCTTCTCATTACCTGGCAACCTCAGGAGTCTCAGCAACAGCTGTCTTCCTTGCACATAACTTTATTCCCCATCCCGGTCTCCCTCACCTCAAACCTGGACTGACAGGCTAATATTTGTTTTCTTACTATTAATATTAATAATTCCATCTCAGAAATCTGCAAATACGACAACATAAACCAAAAAAAAATACATCTTCACCTTCCAGCAAATCAGTCAGTAGCCACCAATTTTGCAGCCGTTCTGTAGTGCTGATTTTGGATAATGTCCTAAACCAACTTTCTGTTCTGAATGTATGCATGGAATTACCCTTCATCATTCCAGTTACAGCTGATAGGAATTAATAATCAGTAGAGTGGGTTGTGGTAGTTGATGCCGGCCTGATATTTCTCATTTGTTTTTCAGCATGGCTGACAGTAGCTAGAAAACAATGACTTGTGCAGCCAAACCTGTGAACAGTAGTAGTTGCAGTTCCAATGAGTGCAGTTGGCTTTGTGTGTTAAAGCATATGTGTTGCAAACCCCAGAAATGTAAACCAAAATGTATGATCATAATCAGAAAGGAAGCGTCAAAACCACTTCCGGATTGTTGCTGAATAATTTTCACTCTACAGACCATGATATCATAGGTAGTTATGTCTGAGTAATCTGACTGACACAATTTGAGTTAAATATTCATACCGATGAACTGGATTTGTTTGTGTCTTTGTGGTCACATGTTCTAATCTATAGACAAAGCCACTTCTCCTACGTTCAATTGTCAATCGATTGGAATATGTGGCCTAGCGAAGCCAGCACATTTACAATTACCACGTGAAACTGGCGTGGTCTTGGTGATCTTGCCATACTGGCAGCTGAAAAGCAAAGTTACTTTAACTTGAAAGCTAAAGGAGGCCACTCTATATCTTGGTGGGTGCAAAAACATTTTCAATATATTAATATCTGAATATATTATTTTAACCATGTTTTGATGCAACCATGCTCTAAGGACTGCTCTGATTTTTTTTTCTTTTTAGTGAATAAAAGGAGTGTTGACAGTGCTGCTGTTGACAACTACAAAGCTAAGAGGCAATTTGGGATAATCAAAAAACAACTTCTAAAGGGATATTTTTCAGGTCTGTGTCACATCCTATGTATATGGTATGTCATCACAGCCTGTCTACCATTCAGCTGTCAGACCATGTCAGCATCTGGGCAATAAATAACACACCCAGGACAAGCCAGATGTGCTGGTATAAATGACCAATCTGTTATTGTTACAGAGAAGCCAGATCAGCATGTGGCAAGGCACTTGAGCACTGCAGATTACTTTGCCACCTCTTAGTACATCAGACAAGAATGATCAAAATCAGGAGTACAGAGATCACCTCTCACAGTTTGCTCTCAGGCAAAGCCATACTTTGCAGTTGGGCAAATGATCCTTCAGCTATTTAATATTAGGAGTACAAACTTTATAACTTGCATTCTGCATTGAACCTTGCACACTGCAACCCTAAAACTTTACAGCAGCCTCCAAGCAATGCCAAAACACAAGCAGGCAAGTCCAATCATAATCCTTTGCAGGATGCTGGGCTCTGTAGTCATTTCCTGCTTCTCACATGTAAAGGTAACAGACACAGCTAAAGAGGCTGAAATGGCTTTTATGGCTTGGCACATCTCTAATAAAACAAGAACCTTGATTATATGAAGAAAGGGACAGTTCTGGGATATAAATACTGCAGAGCTTGGGAACGGCTGTGGCAAGCAGAACATCTGTTTACTACATTTTCCAGTGTTTTATTTTCAGTTGCCCATGACAAAGAATCAGAACTTTTACCAGTGCAAACCATGCTCAGTCATAAACACAGCACTATCCTTTTGAGGTACCTTGAGCATTATAAAGCAGCAGCTTTATTATAGGGAAGTCACAGACAGTCAGAAATCGGGGCACAGGAAAGACAGTTTGAAAATAGGTCACGTTTTATGAAGAATGTATTTTACTCGCAGGTGAGAGGACTTATTTTGTGTGAACACAGATACTTTAGGCAACATTAAGGACAATTTTGAGAAAAGCTTCTTGTGGTAAAACAATCTACACTAAAGTTCTCCGTAAAATCCCTACAATGATATTAACCTACCGACACTCATCTCAAGGAATGAGTTTTGGTGAAATAAACTTCACTCTGTGTTGTATGTTAGCTCGATATCACTATTGAATGAGAAATAGGAAGTGTTCCAAAAAATGTTATTGTTAATGGGAAAATCAGAAAACACCACACTCAGCAGTGAAGTCCATAAGGAAATTGACTTGAGGCCACATGCAAGGTATTACTGTCCTTGGTTTAGTCTTCATTTTAAGTGCACCACTGAAAAGTGTTACATAGTGAACTCACTTCAGTGTAATGAAATGCTATTTTAGTAAATATATACTTGATGTGTCTCTGGGTCAGCCAAAGACCTCAGAATGACGTAAACATAAAGCAAAGCAGTCACCAAGTAAATTGAAAATCGTATTCAAACTCCAAACAAACCAGAGCAAGGTATCTTTATGCAAAAAAATCCCTCTGGTTGGATATACTGGGAAGGAACAAAAAATGAGTTTAGAAAATGAATTTACTTACACAACTAACTACTTTCCAAACTCTTACACATTGGAGACAGGCAACCAGCTTCTTCACAGAAACTGTCTCACAAAACACGTGTGGCCTGAGCATTCACACAACAAGGGGTTCACAAAGGCAGTGAGGCCAGAGCAGATCACCGTCAGTATCTTGTACTGCCTATTTCCTAAGCAAAAAGCACAAGAGCCAGGGCAAGTAAGATGAAAAGTACTAGACACTACTGCCATCTCTCCCAACACTGAAGATTTGTTAAAGTGCATGATATTAATTGCGCCAATGCAGGGAAAATGTTCCAATGTATATTCTTTCCATATTACAGGAAGGTTACTGAACTGACCAAAGCTTTTTTCCCAGTATCTGCAGCTACAGTAGAAATAGAAGAAAAGTAGTCACAATGGGGAATTCCTGTGCTGTTTGAGTGGAGGGCTTAGCTGGAGAGAGACGTACAAGAAATGTTGGTGACCTGCGGCTTCCACAGCTCCCTGCTTCCTGAAAGGCTGATCCCTATGCTTATTGCAAACACAGAGACAGTTAAAAGTACAGTATGTAGAACCACAGAATTATAGAATGTTTTGGGTCAGAAGGGGACTTTAAAGATCATGTAGTTCCAACCCCTCTGCCACGGACAGGGACACCTTTCGCTACACCAGGTTGCCCAAATCTCCATCCAACCTGGCCTTGAACACTCCCAGGAATGAGGCATCCAGAACTTCTCTGGACAACCTGTTTCAGTGCCTCATGACACTCACAGTAAAGAATTTTTCCTAATACCTAATCTAGACCTACTCTCTTTCAATTTGGGTCCATTCCCTCTTGTCCTGTCACTGTATGCTCTTCCTGTAGGCTCTCTTCAGGTACTGGAAGACCACAATTAGGTCACTCAAAAGCCTTTTCCGGGGTGAATAACCCAAATTTTCTCAGGCTTTCCTCATAGGAGAAGTTCTCCATCCCTCTAGTCATCTTGGTGGCCGCCTCTGGACTTGCTGTAGCTGAATGCCACAAATTTTTCTTACATTCTACTTCACAAGATGCTATAATTTATGAGGGGGAAAGGATGATGGAGTCCAGGTTAGCTCCTGGCTGTTTCTGTTCTGACAGCTTTAGTCCAAATCTGTATCTACTTGTCTTCCACTGGGAATTTCTCAGTTTCCCTGCTGGCTCAACTGTATCAGCACTTGTGGAATGCACCGAATATGCCAAAGCCCAAGGTCCTGATTGTATTCTAACATGTGTGGACAACATGATTGCATTTACTTCTGCACACCCAAGACTTTTGGCATGATGTTTAAGCATCAAAAGTCCACAACCAAGAGCAGAAGTGCCTAAAATGGATTTGTAAAACTTGTATTAATACATATATATTTCTAAACACAAAATCTAGTTTATACAGAGGGCATGACTTAGTGTTTCATACTAAAGCATTCAGCTGTGCTATCAGAAATAGCAAGTCGGGAAGTTGGCCTTTCTAAGCAGGTACCTTGACTATATACAGTAAAGAAAACACAAAAAGTAGCATTTCACAAACCAGGAAACATCCCACCAGCAAATCAAACCCAAACTACCTGTCTCTCACTCAAAATTGAGACCTTAGCATTGTCAAATAGTGAGGCAATTAGGATATTTTTAAGGCACAGGGGATGAAATTCAAGCCTTTCAGGACTACTCCACAGACAGGACATCACAGTGATTGTTTGGCATGAAGAGAAAGATAGCTTAGGAAAATCTTACTTCCAGTAGATACACTAGGCATTACCACAGGCACTTTGTTTTGACTAAAAAATGTTTGTCATTTGAGAATGTGAAACAAACTGCTGCATGTGGCATTAGTCCTACTTTCCAGGCAGATTTACAGTTCATCTTCTGATAGAGGACAGTGAAATCTATAACCAAGAGAGATCAAGATAATAAGTAGCAAAAAAGACGCTTGAAGTGTCCAAGACAGAGGAAACTGGGAAAGGTTTATATTTTCATATCAAAAAAGCAGCTAGCAGTTAGTACCCCAGAACAGACGACCTAGTTAAACAGGCATATGCATCATCCACATATATGCTGACATTGCTAGACATCTCTGGACTGATTAGACTCTAATTAACTTTATCCCACTGATGTCATTCAACTCTTTAGTAACAAGAAAAATTTAAAATTTTGGTTTCATACTGAGGAAAAGAATAAGTCTCTTGAATGAAAAAGGAGAAAGGCAAAATCAAATATCTTGAAATCCTGATACTCTAGATGAGCCAAAACTTTGTCATATGACTTTGTCCTAGTTTCAGTTGTGATAGAGTTAATTTTCTTGTCAGGAGCTGGTACAGTGCTCTGTTTTGGATTTAGCAGGAGAATAACGATAACACACTGATGTTTTACTTATTGCTCAGTAGTGTTTCACATAAATAAGGGAGTTCTCAGATTCCCATGCTCCACCAAGTGAGCAGGTACACAAGACTATGTGAGGGAGCATAGCTGGGATAGGTGACCCAAACTGGCCAAGGGAATATTCCATATCACAGAACAACTTCCTTCTCAATATATAAATGGGGGGTAGTTGTCCATGAGGAGCTGATCACTGCTAGGGGACGGGTTGGGTATTGAGCAGTGGGTGGTGAGTAACTGTACCGTGCATCACTTTTTCTCCTGCGTTTTATTCCTCTCTCCCTCTCTCCTTTTCATTACAAGTATTATTATTGCTATTACTATCATTATTGTTAGTAGTGAGAGCATTATATTTCATTTTGTTTGAATTTTTGAACTGTTCATCTCAACACTCAGGGTTCACTTTTTTCCAGTTCTCCCCCCTGTCTGGAGTCTGGGGCATGAGCAAGGGGCTGCATGCTACTTAGTTGTCAGCTGTGGTTAAACCACAACAGGCTTCCTCAACTGTTCCTCCTTTATTTGTTGGGCCCACTTCCACGGTCAAATATGATAAACAAAATACCTTTGACATCTTCGACTTTTTGTGAGAGAGGAGCTCAAAGAGAAGCTGTTTGTGTTCCTGCATACGCATGCAAGGCATATGGGCACTTGCTGGCTCTCCCACCACGCCGTGGGAGCTCCGTGCTGCCCGGGAGCCGGCAGAGGCTGCAGAGGAGCCAGCGGCTGCCATGGTGCCTGCCTCTAGGTCCGAGGGAGAGGGAGTCCTGGTGATCCCTGCCCTCCTGCCCGCTCCTCACCACACTGGGCTGACCCTCAAAGCAGACGCCAAATCCACCGCTGGCTGAGCTGTCAGAGCTAGGCAGAATTAGGGAGGGACAGACCGATCCCTCTCCGTTATAGTGCCAGCCAGCCGTAATATCATCCTGCCATAACATCATCCAGCCACGACGTCATCCAGCCACGACGTCATCCGGCCGCAACGTCATCGAGCCATGGTGTCACGCAGCAGTAGCGCCCTTGCCGGCCGGGGGTGCGCCCGTCGGGGCGGGGCCGGCGGCCGCGCTGTGGCCGCGCTGTCACTAGGTGGGGCCACCGGCTAGAGGAAGGAAGGCCGCGTCACAGAGCCGCGCTCTCTCCCCTTCCTCTCCCAAATTAATTACCACTCCCTAGCCCTTACAAATCCACCCAGTGTTTGGCTGAAATACCGCCAGACCACCTTATTTTATGTGAAGACAAGGCCATGCTTTTGATGTCCAGGTCACAATGTGCAAGACAGCGTTTACTTTAGGTATTTGTTTGAGTAATAAATGTTACACGGTCCCAGTAATACATGTTACAGTTATTTGTGACTGGCTTTTTCTCCTCTAATCTCGGCTCAGGGATGAATTCAAACACAGTTGTAATTTCAGACATTTGGAAGGGAGAAATATAACCTATTTCCCTAGGAACTCTCAAATATCTTGTACACGCAGTTCACATTTTTGCCTGAACTTGTACTTTTCCAATTTAAGGAGGAGAAGGGAACCCTGGACTAAAGGACTGCAGTCACCAGTGCTTCAGCATCAGTAATTTTTTTGGGTGCTGGTGAAACAGAGAAGCAATTTGAGTTCCTTCAGGCAGCAGTTTTAATCCTCTGCAGATGAATCAAAACCAGGTCACAGTAACTAGGTGACCTGCACTTTCAGGCCTCAGAAAGTGTGCAAAAACATTGGAGGAATGGTGCTGCAAAGGTGAGGAGTCAGAGTAGAGCCACTACAAGCAGGATGGTGGTGATTTTACTGCCTCTCACCACACCCACCACCACAGTTATTTCTCCTATTGCCAGAAAAAGAGGACAGCAGAAAAAATTAAAAGCTGTTAAAATAACAGAGAGCAGTGATGGCCAAATCAGGAAATACATGAATGCCAAACAACCATTCAACAAGCAGGGTGTTTGCTTGAGTTTTTCTATGTTAGAAAGTACACCAGTCACCTGGGAACTAATCTTAGCTTTTCATACACATACACCATGCAAGTCTGCTAAAACCTCTCACAGTGAACTTTCTGGGAGAGGAGAGAGGCATGAGCACAGCCAGACAGGGAGATCAGCTCCTTTCACCTCCTGACTCTGGTATGAATCACTCTGTTCCCTTTTCAAGGCAACAGCAATGTGGGCATAAACTCTGATAGCTCAGACTTGGCCCTGGGAAAGCCCCACTCACCAGAAGCCATTGAAGGTCAGAAATTACCCTCTCCCTCTCTCCCCCCCTTCCTCCCTCCTTCCCTCCCTCCTCACGTGTTTCGAAGTTCTGCAAAGCAGTCCCAAATCCAGCCCAATTACCACTTGTTTGCAAGGGCTGCAGTGATTGATGCCTCTACTGTGTTGACCAACACAGATGAGAAGAGCAGAAGGAGGTACATGTGGGTAAGTGGAACCAATGTTCTCTTCCCTTTGGAGCCTTAGAAAACTTAACACTTTTGTTATATTTTTGAGAAAAATTCAAAATTCAAATAAACTTCTCCCTCATACCACCCTGTTCCTGAAAACTAATTATTTTGCCATGGAGATAAAAGAAGCAAAATACACATGGCCCCATGTTCCTTTTGTTTATATCTTGCAGAGTATTAGAAAAAAAGAAATTACAGGAGAAAGAGCAAGGAAGAAAATTCGTAACTTACACATAGCTGACCACATAGTCTAAAATGTAATAACTGGGCTGTGAGTTGGGCCAAATCTATGAAGAGTATTAAACACTGCTGAAAAGGGTTTTGCAGTAAGGATGGAGCCATGTAGAATAATTTTCTGTAGTTTAGGAACTGTTTCTCTTGATAACGTGTTGCTTTTTAATACGTTTAATATGTAGCTGTACCAGACATTAAGCATTGTCCTTATTTTACTATGGAAAAGGTGAGAACCAACTGATTTCTGTTCCCAGGGGAGCTGCTAGCTACGCAATGTGAACAGCTTCAATCACCATTCAGGAGCCTGTTACTAGTGAGTGACTCAAGAGATTAGTATGCAGAAGCAGAGAAACCTAAATTTTCATCACAGCACTCCCTCAGGTACAATGGCCTGTCAGGACTGCTTCTGCATCCCTTGTCACATGAGTTATTTAGCCTTTATAAGTGATAAAAACATCTAGATCTGACAAGTAGCAAGGAAGCATGTATCTTTGTATTTCTGAGTATTTCAATGTCTCTTTTATGTTTTTCTGTAAATGGTGAATTTTACCTCTCACTCTCCTTGCCACCACTGTGGCAAGAAGAAATGTCAGCAATGCGCAGGCCAGGCAGAGGGACTAGGCTCCAAAGAAAGATGTCTCCAAAAGTGGGTTTGAGCTTTGCTGCATGCAGCAAAGCAGGAAAGCTTCTATCAGTTACACAATCACACTGCTCCCACACTACCCACTCTCACACTGCCTTTTTCCTATGACATGTGCCCACTCCTGAGAGGGCTGCAGCCCTCAGGCTGAGATCATACTGCTGGCCAAAGTGTGCTCAGCTTCCCGAGAGAGAGCAGGAGGAGACCAGCTCCCCATGAGCCTAAACACCTCCCTGCCTGAGCCAGACAAGTCCTGAAAGAAAGAATGAACTTCATTGTGTCTTAAATTCTGCTTTCTTGCTTTTTCTCAATCTTTTGGTGACTCGTGTATACACTGCCTTTAGGAAAAGGAGGGCAATTTGTACAATTTTATCACAAGATATCTGGTTTTATCTAGGTGTTGCAGAGCAGAAAGTTGGAATATATGAAGTCCACAGACTCAGAAAAGGAAGGAGGAAAGAACCTAAGCAGTGTTTACCTTAGGTCTCACAACTTTTATCCATTTTATGACAGTTGTTTGCTCAGGGCTATCTCGGGATAATCCTGAGGTTTTCAGGGGAACTCTCTTGCTGAAGGCAGTCACAGTTCAGCTGTTGAAAATTTATAGCCTCTCTCTCAGAGAGAAAAAATTAGAAACAAAATGTTACCATACATGTTCTGGTAAACACTATGTCCTGCTCTCATATTAACAGAGCACTTAAGCTCTTAGAGAATTTTCAGATAAAAACTATTAAATCCTTGTGGCAGTCATTTTTGTGTCATGGAGAGGGAAAATTCTCCCTCAGGTTATAGGGCAGAGTAAGGATGTAACCTTGCAATGGTTCTTGCTATCTCTCTCTCAGCTTAATCTCCTTTCCAGCTTGCAAAGACATAAAGTAGCAAACCACAGTCCTAAGGTGCTGCAAATATTTTCTTTCTGTTGCAGGTTCAGAAGAGCCTGGTGTCTGGCAGCAGGCCTCCTTAAAGTATACCTCGCTCTGTAGAAGCCAAATCTTTCTGTACATGTGATTCTCTGTATCCATCCTCTTCCTGATCTGCTTCCTTAGAGTGATCTAAGGGTTCGATCCTCCACTTAAGGTCAGGATTCAGCCTGTGTACAGGCATGCTTGATGAATAGCTGTGGCTATGGCTTTCAAGCACTGCTGCTAATGTGGAAATTAATGAAGTTATTCTCTAGTGAGTGATACAACTCTTAACCAAGATTCTTGTTGTAGCATGCATGCAACACTGAGTCATGCATGGAATCTGTGACAGTGCAGAAATGCTGCAGGGAACACATTAATGAAACACCAGTTAGGGTAAAAAGACTTGTCTTTGTTATCTTCCAGAGGCAGACTAGTGTGAGAATGTTAAATACTGTATTAAGTTAGTTTTATAGGGAAAGGAGAAGAATGATGCGTCAGAGTTATACGTCCACTAAAATTGAAGTTTAGATAGTATGCATTCAGAAATAATTTTATTTTCCAGTAATGACAATATGCAATATCACGTAAGAAATGAAATTGAAGAATTGATCTTATTCTTCAAATACAGGATAGCTTCAATATTAAAATTAACATATAAATTTAGCATCAATCTTATTTCCCCACTCATGTCCTCCGAGTAAATGCACATAAAGAATGAATCACTGAAACAGTATACTGAGAGAATCAAAGTCATTTTTCAAAGATGTCAGCACAAGTGTGAGGTGAGCCTGTTCACCAAGCATACAACAGATGTTGCAGAGGTGGCCCTTCAGACTCATAAGGAGGACAAGCTGGGGACCCCCGGGGAAGCAGCACACCACCAGTGAGGACAAGGCAGGGGATAGTTTGGCACAGCACATCCCCATTGTGCTCTGTTTACCCTTGCTATCCCTCTGACTATTCCCTTATCTGCAGGTATGTGAGACACCGGAGAATGTGAGCATCACATTAAGGCTCTCCATGGCATTCCTTTGAGGGAGAAATTATCTCCGTTATTGTTTACGTCATTGTTGGCCTTAACTACCTTGTCACAGCTAGAGGTCAGCTAGTGGGGATTCAGCAATATGCCTCTGGGGCAGCAGCCAGCCTCTGCAGAGCGCTCTGCACTGGGCCTGAGACCTGGACAAGCAGAGTTGTGAGCAGAGAGAGCTCCCTGTGGCATTGCCCAGAGGGTTGACAGTGAAATCATCTGTCTGACAGGACAAAAAGCAGGCCTGGGGCACCCCAAAGAGGCTCCTGGGTGGCTGCTCAGACAGGAGCAGGAGTTGTGCAGAGGGCACAGGTGGAAGTTCTCTTTCTCCAAGAAAACCACAGCTGCTCTAGCAACCAAAAAAAGAACTCAAAAAAACCTAACAAAAATCCCCAACAACCATTGGATTCTGAGATCCAGCAAAGACCTCGCCAGGCTCAAGCCGTCTTTCTTGATGCTTAAATTTTTTTTCCTTCGGGGGCTTCTGAGCACCAATGCTTCCAGCTTCAACCCTCCTCATCCCAATGTCCACTTTTCCTCAGCATGAAGTACTTGCTCCGACAAGGAGATACTCTTGTTTGCCACAAGATGGAGCTGGGAAACGCAAGTTTTAGGTGCTGCACCGGCAGGCCTTTTCCCGGCGCCCGTAGCCGTGGGAATCCCAGGATGCTGCAGCGCCGCGGGCGCTCGGCAGGCTGAGGACTGAGGACCAGCGCCGCTGGCGCCAGCGACGGTGACACGGCTGTCACCGGCCCCGGGCAAAGCGCGGCCCGAGCCGGGGTGGGGACCGCCAGCCCTGGGGCGGCCACTGAGGGCCCGGAGAAGGTGGCGAACACGGGGCTCCCGCAGAAAAGGGGCTCCCTCGCCCCGCGGTTGCCCAGAGGGTGGGACTGGAGGGGCAGCCCCCACCAGCACAGCGAAGGTCTGCGGAACAGGTCCCAGCATTGTGTGGGCAGAAAAAGGTTCCTGACAGCATGCCAAGGGATCCTTAAAAATTGTACTTGCCTGTAGTGCCAGCCTGGGCAATACTGCTGAATGAAAAAAGCAATTTCTCAAAGATATCGTTGCAGGCCAATATATTTTTGAAAAAAATTAATCTTCTGGATACCCAAAATATTGTGTGGTCAAACGAAAATTTGTGTTCAACACGAAAATTTGCATTTCTTGTTTTGAACAGAGATATATTTGCTTTATTTAAGGAGAGAAAAAAAAAAGACGTATTTGTCAATTGAGTCAAAAGTGATTTTATAACACCAGACAAGAATTACTTTAACTTCTCTCCTTTTTCAGAAAACTGCTTGTCAAAAGAGATAGAATTTTAAAAATCATACCATGAAATCTGCATTTTTCACCACAAATGAGATAATAGTTCACTCCACTTTAGCCAAGGGTGACCTTTCTTTGAAAGATGTGTCCCAGTTCCAAGATGCCAAAATTCTGTCCTCTGAAAACCTGCAGGCCATAGAGGGTATGAGCTGTTGCAGGTACCACGGTTTGGTCTTTCTGCTGAAGATGATTCAACCCCTGTAGCAAAACAAACACACAAACAAACAAAACAAAACAAACAAACAAAAATCCACTGAGATTTCATTCAATGTACAGGGATGCCTAAGGTTTCTGCAGGAAGGAAATCTGCTCAAAACTAGAGCTCCTGGGCCTATCTGCTCTGATCTAGACTTCGACACTTAATTTCTCTATGGTGTTGGAGCACTACCTCACACCTTTCTTTTTGCAAGATCAAACCTATTTTACATACTACTTTTCTCTCTGGAGTGGCTGTAAGATGAATTTGTTTACAAGTGCCACATGAATGCAGGCAAATCTGTCAGTACACAACTGAAACTCTGCGTTTAGGAAAACTCCAGATGCTTGCACATTTACACTTCCATAAGGAATCTATTTATTTTCTTTACTCCCTTCCTCTGCTTTTATGTCTTTGTTCTGTACCATAACCAATAAAATGCTTTTCTGAACAGGTTGAAAAGTTATGCAAGATAAAGTATCTTTCGGTTAATTTATCCCCTAAGGAAAATAAAGTCATTATTTTATTCTCCTTTTTGTGCGTATTCAGTACCTTTTTAAAATGAAAGATTCACTGTGTGCACAAGACTCACAGACCATGAAATGCCAGATGAGAACGCAGGCATTCGTACCAACAACGACACCAGATAACATGCCTGATACATATATGTAAGAGTTTTAAAGCCCATCTGCTTCAGAGTCCAACTTCAGGGTGGCCTCTACCTTTTTTTGAGGTGTGGGACTAATCCATATACCTGAAAGACTGAAGAGTCATTTCGTCTGTGTTCAGAGTTGTGTTTTGTAAAAGTCAATTGTCAAGCATATGCAGTCACTTGTGAACAGTTGAAAAAATGACACTAAAACCTTAACAAACTTCTAAGTGAACATTAAACTTAGTGGCATTCCTCATCAGAAGCAATTCCTAATGTTACTCAGACACACATAAGATATGCAGTGTAATCAATGCATGCAATCATGCAATAAATTGCTCAAACCATTACTTTTCTAGAATTAGGGAAGTTGCCATTTGGCTAAACATTATTTTAAAGAAATGCCTGCTATTACATCCTATTTCCTTTTTTTCTACTTCTACAGTATAGGAAAAAAAGACGCTTCTGAAGCATTGGGAGAGCCTTTTGTTTTCTGCTTTCTGTGATTTTAGCAAGCTCTGCTTTACTCAGCTGAGCTTGGAAGTGCAGTACAAATATAAGAAACCTCAGCTTCCCTGATGGCAACATTTGCCTAATCTCAGTTGCAAGTTACAAGGCAGGGAAGCAAAACCCAGACTTGGAAAAGAGGCTTCCCCTGACTACAGTTGCTGGAGCTGGACATTTTAACCCCGGCTGAGGACTAATCAGCTCTCTATCTTCAGAATGTTATTTGCCCAGTATAAATGACATAAACCAAGATCATCATCTTAGTTTATTTTTCTAGAGTCCTTAGCATGCTACATTAACCTGACAATGCTTAATCTGGTGTTCATTTCACAATACACTTCATGCAATTCACAGCTGTAATTGGTTTTACACTGACATTACACATTTTGACCTAGCCATGGGAAAAGAATAACTCTTAATAATATTTCTCTGAAAAGTGTCCAAGCTCAAACGGCACAGAAGCAGCTCATGTTAGTTGCATGTGCATATTTCTTTCTTCTGCCTTTTCTTTCACTGCAAGGATGATCACTGGCATAAGATTATAAGGTCCTTGTTTAAGTCCATTTGCAATTGAACTATGTTTGCTTGATTTCTTATGTCCTGAGGAGTTCTCTCTTATAAAACAGCATTCAAGTATTCTATTTTAACATCCCCATTTTTCTGAGTTAAGGAACAAAGTAGACCTTGGGCTTCTGTCTTTATGAGTCTTCTAGAGTCTCATAACTGGCAGCCATAAAGTCTTCCTTTGTAGCACACACTCAGCACTAAAGCCAGAGTATTGCTATTTGGCATTATCCAGTGAAGTGCAAGAAATTAAATAAGTTATGTCTTTATTGCTATAGTACAATACCAAGCAAAGTCACTTTTTAATACAATTGCAAGAGTTTCGTAGAGTACGCGTCCCTCCTCTTAGGGGCCAGTAGTTCAGCTGCACTGTGAGTATCGCTTAGCTGTCACATGTCAAATGTCAGTCTAAGAAGATGTGTTGAGTATTCTCGAGTCTGAAGAATCAGACCTTTCCTCATATTCATCTTCTGTGTAAATTGGTTGCTTAGACACAATAGGACACCCATCATCAGGAATTGAGATCCTAGGATCTTCTGATGAGCGCGAAGGAAGGACAGGTGAGCTTCGGAAAACGCTGGCTGAGTTGCCAGAGAAAGGACTGACGTACTGGGACCGCAACTGGTACTGCTGCTGCAGTGTCATGGTGTTCCACAGGGTGACGTCGTTGGGCAGGAATGGGCTGGACTGGTTTCTTGCCAAAGTGTTCCTCAGCATCAGTGGGTAGCGTGGTGGTTGAGGGAAAGGGTGCTGCAAAGGTACAGCCAGAGGATTTGGCATGACATTACTGGAATCAGCAGAGAACCTCAGTGTGTCAGGAACCCTAAATGCTGAGCCCACAGACCACTTGGAAGATGAAATAGGGTAGGAACTTAGTGTGTGTTCAAAAATATGCCCGTTGGAAGGCAAAACAAGACCATCAGATTCTGCAGAAGTTCTCTCTCCACTGGCCACTGAAGACCGACTGGACAGGAGAACCTCTACAGCACTCACCAGATCACCGCCACACCCCTTCAGGATCAACTCTAGTACAGTTGGCTTCTGGTTAGGGAAGATCTTTTTCAAGACTTCGAGTGGGGGTCTGTTTGCTTTCAAACTGAATGGTAAAGAAACTGTCCCAGAAGGACCTTCTATCAGGAGGTGGTTCTGCTCTGGGTGGTACTTGGGGCTGTCTGGACGGTTCTCAGTGCTCCCACCATTTTTCTGAACTGCAAAACCAACCTCATCCACTGAAACAATCTCAGGGCTTTCGGGGGTGAAACAACTTTTGGCTTTAGTCATGTCTGGGGAACTTCTTTGGTCTGGGTCTTTGTCACTGTAGGTGTCGGCATTGTCTGCTCCACTCGCATCCCCCAACCGCTCCTCATTCATGTCTGCAAAGAGAAGTCAGAAAAGTTAACAAAAAACTGAAGCCTAAAGCTTTTACAGAGATTTGAGGATGCTGTCTTCTTAAAGTGAACAGCCCAAGATCCTAAGGGAAAAAAAGTGCTTTTTTTCAAAGATCCTGCAAAAATTAAGGTATCTTTGCAGTATCTCATGAGAATAAAACTGCAAAAGGATAAAGTGACCTGATCTAGACATACTCTGTCTCATTCTCCTATGTGCAAGAAAAGAAGCTGTGATCATTTTTCTGCTTCATCAAACTTGCTATATCAATCATCTCTCACTGGTTATGGGGCAGCAACACACCACTCAAGTGCAAGCTTTCTTAGAAGACCTTCAGCACTTTCACATCATAATTCCGCACTAGCACATCTCATTGTCTGTGAGCTGAAGAGGGCACTTGGGAGATGAAAATTCCCTCTGCAGCTCTGACAGCATTGGTGGAACCACTCCATTATGACTACTGGTTGAAGGTTTAAAATGTCTTCAAATAAATTCATGTATTCCAGTTCTGGCTCTGCAGAAACTGGTTCTCCCACAGAATTTGGTTCCTCCCACAGCAAGAATCACAGGATTTTCCTCTACACCCTTAAGCATGGCTGATGCCTTGTTCCATTCAAGCACATATTCTAGAAAAAACTGGTTTTGAGAGGACCTTTGGAAGGCATTTGGTCCAACATCTTCTTTAAAGTAGGAGTAACCTTTGACAAAGAGCAGGTTGCTCATGTCCCTGCTCAGCTAAGTTTTAAATAATTCCAAGGATGGAGACCCCAGAACGTCTCTTAGCAATTATTCCAGGTATCTTGCTTTTTGTGTTCTAAACTAAGAAGGATGAGAGCTGAATATGGAGCTGAAAACATGCCCATTGACCATTCTGTCTACAGATATAGACATGCTGTCTACAGACACTCCAAACTCTTTGATAGCGCCTTGCCAGAGAATGGAATCCTTTGAAGTAAGACTGCTTGTCAGCAAGAAGAAGGGAAGAAAGCTTGCTTGTGCAAAAGGGGGTCAATATACTTGCTTGAGATTGTTCATGGTTATTTCCCAAGAACACAGTTCTGCTGGCTTTCCTCATAGAGGACATTGATGATATTCTTGGGAAGCATCAATGCATGCGGAGAGGATTGTTGTCCAAGCCACGGCTGACAGAGCCTACATTAACTGCACAGGGTAGCGCGAAAGACTGTCTGCAAAAACCAATGCAAATATTTGCTTCGTTTTCCAAGCCCCTGGCAAACCGCTCAACTAAATAAAGAAGCTGTAAGAAGCAAGCAAAGGTTTCTAAAATGTGCTGGTGCTCAGCCCTGCCCAACTAAGGTGGAACCAGTTAGAGGTGTGCAAGCACCCGAGCCTCACTGCTCACCATCTCCTGCCTTCCTCTCACCCCAGGAACAGGCAGGGCATCTCCTCATCCATTAGTGGGCAAAGTTTAGCGTTTAACAGATCAGCATGAAAAAATACTATTAATGAAATTTACCCACCTTGAGAGAGAAAGAAGTCAAGGTCTGAGCAAGCCTGCGCTGAGCAGGAAGCCACTATGCTGACCAAAATGGGAGCTACAAATAAAGACAAGATCCTGGCAGAGCACAGCCTGACTGCATGAGCATGGCAAAGGGAGGTTCTCCTCATGATGATGGCTGTACCTGGCAGAAAAGATGGGCCATCCTACAGAGTGGTGGGATACTGCTAATTTGGGCTGTGGAAAATAAGCGTGTAGCTGAGGAATACAGATGCCCTTACGAAGACCTCACTCTTCTCTTTTAGCAGGATAACCTGGTACCCCTTTTTATATTGGTTATGCTCTCTGTTCATTGCTAACAGAGAAGCAGTAGCTGCATGTGCTATATTACTGAGAAGGCAATGTATGTTTCCTCTTTCTCATACACGCAGTGCATCAATCTTGCCTTAGCAGCCAAAGCAGAATGCAGGAATTGTTTGCCAGTAGCAAACCGGCATATGCATGCTTTTGAGGAGGTGGTAAGACACCAGCATAGCTCATCCATTATTTGAGAAATTGCGAGACTCATGCGACCTTTCCCTTCTAATGCCTTCACTACGCTTTTATTACAAATCTGGGTGAGTGGACAACTTACACGTTGAAGGCTTAGCGGGCAATCTGAGGACATCTAACTACCTTGTCCCTGTCTTGACAGAGTTAGAGAGGCTGTTAAGGGAGATGATAGCCCTAAGATTGCACTGTGCTGACCAATATCACCAAATGGACTGAATGCAAGAATGTATTTCAGAAATACCTCACATTTACAGTGTATCTTTATGAGATGAGAACAAGTACCACTGGGGAGAAAGTATGTGTTTATTAAAAAAACATAAACAAACAAACACAGATCAGATCAGATCAGAGATCTCTAATATATTGTCAGATCCTTACAAAATGTTATTTTCAAGATATTTCAGATTTGTTTAATTTTCTGTACCCTTAAGATATCCTTATCAGGCTTGCCTAAAAATTTTTCTTCCAATTCTGAAAACTCGTCTCACTGAATTTTGCATCATTATCATCAGAAGACTGAGCAGATCCCGGCTCATAGCTTTTACACAAGGACAGTCTCCTCGTACAGCACAGATCACAGCAGCACATCTCACCGGGCTGTTAGACTCGCAGGGACAGACTCGGAAAACGAGATTTCGGTGATTTAAATCGAAGTGCTGCTATTAACGCACGGAGAATTACCCTCTGTTGGTTAACAGTGAGCATGGAAGCTGTTGTATTTTTCCCTCTGTCTTTTTGACAGCATTTCTGGCCGCCGGTGTCGGGCAGCTCCCTGCCCGGGCCGGGGCGGTGCGCGGTGTCACACCGCGGGGCCCGAGCCGGTCACACGGCAGCTGACCTGGCCGGCCCCCGGTGCTTCTCTGTCTGTTCGGCTGTGTTTTAACTGCTCTTTCCCCATCCGAACACCCCTTGCCCGCTACGCTGAGGGCCCACGGAGGACCAGGCGGAAGGTGCGCTCCGGGGACTGTCCCCAGTCCCTCATGGGGACCACCGCGATGGGGATTTTCGTTTGTTTAAAATCGGCACAAAATAGCCATCGTCAAATAAACAAACATTTGTGAAGATACGTTGTAAATGTCCCTATGTGGGTACTGAATTGTAGGAATATTGCATGCATGTATTAATAGCAAATGTTTGCATTTTCAGATACAAAAAAAAAAATTATTTAGAATGTATGTAGAACCCACTGCTCTTCACCAAAGCTTTTTTTTTTTCCTTAACTCGTAAGTTGCACATGAGGATGTTCTAGGCTTCAAGAAAGAAATTTTCTCCTCAGACATTTTTTACGTTTGTGGGGTTTGGGTGTTGTATTTTGTTCTGTGTGAGGTTCGAGGTTTTTTGCTGTGTTTTTGCTGGTGGTGGTGGTGGGTGGTTGGTTTGGCTTTTTTTTTCTTTTTTTTTT
>VZRJ01013554.1:1305275-1558175 GCA_013397565.1 Ptilonorhynchus violaceus | reverse complement strand
ATAATAATAATAATAATAAATTTAGCTGTTATGTAATCCAGCGTAGAAACCATGCATGGATACTAGCACAGCAAATTAATCAGAGGTCTTTGTGGGCCAAATGAGCTAAAGAAAGATCCAATGATACAAAGACTGTGGCTAGCACAGAAATTCTTCTATGACTACATCTACAAAACAGGACTCCTGGTGTGAAGCTGGTGGGAATGCCCCACCTTGTTCTGATCATGTACCAAGATAAAAGTCCAAAGGTTCATGTCATTCTCCTTCCTAGCATATCCCCTGTGTCACTCACCATCACCACAGGGGATGAAGACTGTGGGCATATAGAGATACTTCTCTCTTGTGCACATTTTTAGAAGTAATAAAGAATTGTTTCTATTCTTAACAATGCCGATGTTGGCAAAAATCACATATTAGTGCACCTCTGACACCTCTGTGTCTAATCACATATTAGTGCATCCTTTTCCTGGTCAAAAGGCAGAATTTAACAGAAAATTCATGGACTTTGAACAACATGCTCTGGAGACTGCTGGAATCATCAGAGCATAGGCACTTGGGCTCACTGATTCAAAGGTAATCTTCGCACTTCATCACATTCCAACTAGTTGAGCAGTGGTGTAGTGTTCAGCCTAGCCTGGGTCTCTCCAAGCTCATGGCAGAAAACAAAAGCCACACTACTCTATTTCTATCTCTATAATAGTAGCAGTGATCTTTTTAACATGCCAATTTTTATTTTATGTCTCCTTAGCCCAGCACCTGTGCCCTATGCATCAGCCCAAAACTCAAAAAAAAAAGCATGTGTGTGCCTACAGTTTTCTAGTCTATTACTGAATCACTAAACAACTGCCAGCTTACTTTTGTGCACCATGACATGGCAAGCTTGTCCTTTGAAAGCAATTTGGGTACTCAGTGAACCACAGTACACTTTCTGCCAGCTCATGCATAGCACACATAGTGTGTCAAATTATACATTACAACTAACCATGGTACCTCTCATTTATAACATCACATCACATTATGTCAGGTTACATTGTGTCAAGCCACATCATTTTCTATAAAGAAAACTCTGTCAGACACATTGCAATGATAACTTCCATTCTTTTAAAACTCATTTAATATGAATGGCCCATCTATAACAACACCAGTGACCTCTCCCTTCCACTTCCATCTCTGAGGAGCTCTCAGAGATTTTTGCTTTCTTTATACAAATGCTAGAAACAAATGTGTAATTTCTCATCTCAAAAGGCATGCTGCCAGTTTAATAAGGTCCCTGTCATCCAGTCCCTCAGGAACGTCTACTGAAAGAGAAGGAATTCAAAATGATACTTTATTACTTCAAATAAATGATATTAATATTTTCTGTTCCGCAGTGCATCCACATCTCATCCAAGTGGATTACAGCACTTTGCAAATATTACCTTTTCAAGAGACTAGCCCAGAAAAAAAATGTGTTGGGGCAACTGCCCTGCTTTACTGAATTTGCTTTGGAGCAATATGGAATACATTCATACTGCCTGAAGCCAGAGAAGATGTGGATTTGCTGGAAGATCTGATAACTACTTCAAGCCCCCTCTGCATACTGCAGCTTGCCATGTTTAGTTACCCGCTAATCTTTTCCTACACCTTGTTAAACTGTCTGGACTTTGGATAAGGGACCAGTTTTATACTGGGCATCTGGCAAAATGAAGTGTAATCTGGGTACCTGCCACACTGTAATACACTACCTTTGTATTGCTGGAGGAACCAGAGCACACGTATGTGTGTATATGAGCACAGCCTGATTGAAGCAGGCACCTGCCCCAAATTGACCATGCACATAATCTGCTTTTTCCTCCATCTTTGTTATAGATGCTACACCTGCACCCAGGCTGCAGCTCTCCTTAAACTGAAGGCCTCATTGCTGTAAAGCGTTAGAAAGGGAAGTGTGGCTTCAATACAGCTTTCTCCACAAAGAGAAGAATCATCTTCAAACCCTATGGTGAGCTTCTTAACAAGATGCAACCACTGACTCCAAAAAGGTTTGACAGACCTGTGCAAAAAGCAGTTGCTGCCACCATTAATGGGAACCTCAAGAGTGTAATGAGGGCTCAACAGCTGGAATCCCCCATTTTCCATGTGGCACACATCCTAGCCAGAGCACCATAGCATTGTGAGGGACAAATCCATGAGAAAATGGGAGCGACTCCCATCAGCTGTACTTAAGATAACTGTCACCTTAATTTTCAATAAGGTCTTGCACAGAGTTCTGCTACATTAATTTCATGCATAATTGTGAAAAGCTTCAGACTTTATGCTCAGTGTGCTTATTATACTGACAACTCAATAAATTTCCTACTTGTAATATTTTCCAGTAATACATAAATTTTATCTCTTATGAAATCATACTGTGAAGAATCAGAGATTACTGCTGTTTTTATCTAACTCTAATAGGACACAGCATTCAAGTAAAAAATATGGTTTATTACAGCTCAAATATTAAATAGTTTCATTGTTAAAAGGAATATATTTTCTGTACAAATCTAATTCTATAAAATTCATTCTTTAATTAAGGCCCCGATGCTTGTTCATCCAACCGATGTAATAATTTATCTTAGAATAATAGAAAATAATATTCCTACTGAACAATAGGGAAAAAAGACAGCTAAAAAAAAGTCCAAGAAACATGCCACTTTTGCTCAAATGGTACAACAAGGATGATGTATATAGTACCAGTTTTTACTACCTATCAGTTGACCATAGTAAACACATTCTCTCTTCATAGAAATCACTTCTCATCTAAGTAAGAGTCCAAGAGTTAGAAAAGAAGAAAAATTAAGATTTAATTTTAGAGCTCCAACCAATGAATATTTGGAACCAAAAGCTACATTCTCATCCAATAAACAAAGGACGAAATATAAATTCCATTACATATATATATTTACACACACATATATATATATTTATATTTATATATGCACATAGAGATACCACTGCAGTCAAGACCACAGAATACAAATAATTTGGAGAATTTCACCATAGAATGCAAATTTGAAATTACTGTACACCAAAACAAGACCTATGCCTTTGAATGGTTTTCAGAAAGATTAGATGTAAAAGATTATTGTAAAACAGGAACTACATATTTCTTTCTTCATCCAAAGGGAATTTTTTTTCCTATAGAAACAAAATAAGGACAGGTTTATAAGCAGTATGCTTAGAAAACAAGAGATAACTCTTCTCCAACTGTAGAAAGCTTTAAGTAAATAGAGAAATAAGAGGACAATACCTTTGGATAAGGGATTCTCAAAATAAAACCTGCAGCCAACATTTGGAGGTACTTGGTATACCAAGTCTGAACAGGTGTCTCATCAGGAAACCAGTAAAAAACTGCGTCCACCTATGGAGGGAAGGAGACTGAATTCACACCTACTTTGTACATGCCAAAGTATTTCCACGTGACGCTGGCCACGTTGCTCAGAGTTAGCAAGTGTCAGCACGTGTCAGTACCTACACGTATTGTATTTGTATTCTGTGTACCTACTTTCAGATGCACAATATCAGATTTGCAGAACTCATAATTCCTGAGGACTGAAATTAATTATTATTAATAATAATAATAGGACATATTTCTATAAAGTCTACAATGCAAACAATCAGTCTGGAGTTTCAGGCTTGGTAACTCACATAAGCAGATCCTTAAAATGACATAATACAATATTTTATATTGAAAACGTTAAAATAACCTCTACTTTCAGGCCTCTATTCTTCAGCATTATGGTGGAGGCACTACCTCACATCTCCACACCCTCCTGAGTACCAACCAATTAATACTCACAAGCATTTAGACACAACCCTGAAAACTCTTGACATGCCCTCGGGAAGAAGCAGTCATAGCACAGTGGGAGCACGGTTTGGTTGGAGAGCCTTGAATTCAGCCCCACAGCCATGTGTGGGCCTGACAGAAAGCAAATATTGAAAAAGCAGCTATTTGATGAGCAAGGTCTATGGAAAGTGATTACTAGCCAAACGATTCACATTAACAGAGGCTGCTGAGAATGGTATCTCATAGCTCTTGAGGAGTTAACCTTGCAGCCTTAACTTTTTTTAACAGGCGCCTCCTTTGCTGTTTAGTGAAGTTTCCTTAGGATCATAGCCCGTGGGACAGATCCCAGGGCTGTGCACGAGCCCCTCCACAGCACAGCCCTGTGGGGAGCAAAGCACCCATCCTAGCTGAGCTATAATGGGGCCCATTAAGGCTTACTTGTGCCACCAGGGATTTTGATTTTTAAATCAGAGAGCTGAGGAAAAGGGAGAGGTGTTTGGGGGCAAAACAATGTGTTTGCTCCAGATTGCATTCTGCAGCTGTTTCACCTTCATCTGCCACATTCCTCATAAAAATATTAAGCCCGAGACAAAGTCAGCCTAGAGAATTTAAGCCTGAAGGGCTAAAGTTATAAGCAATGGACAACAGAGTCTGAAAATAGGAAGTTTTTAGCCAAGTATCAAAAAACAACTTATTTTGTGGCATTAAAAAAAAAGGGAATAGTCTCATTTTTGTGAGAAGGGTTATGCAAAATAACATCTTTCATACCATCACACTGCTAAGCGAACCCTGTTTCAATTCTGATTACACCAGTGTGGCTTTGATGTAATGCAACTGCGCCTGATTTATTCCAGTTCAAGGGAAAAATGAATCCACCTTTGTGTGTCTGGGCCTTTTTGTTATTGAACTCTATCAGAAAATACATCAAAACGTTGGGACCATATCAGCCTGTCAGCTTTCTTCTCAAAAGGCAGAGCGGTGCCTAAACTGACAAAAAAGCTTACAGTTCAATAAAATTCTTTTTTTCTTTTCAGGGCTTGCCTGTTTTCTGATCCGCTGAGCAGCGTGCGTGGTAAATCAGCTTTGTGTGCGGTTGCTGTTTGTACCAATAAAACCAGCAGTAAAACTGGAGTCGCCCAGTAGTGCATTCCAAGGAGCCAGCAATGGAAACAGGCAGGGGGAATGTTTGGCTGTGGCTGCTCACATCTCCCAGCTGCTGCTTCCCTCAAGCCACACCAGGAGAAATGACTATGGGACAACACTTACCCCGTGAAGCCCTCCTGGCAAAAGCCGGATCACTTCCCTCACGGGTTGAAAGGCACGGGATGTGTTTATCACAAATCAGCTCTGCAGCAGCTGTTCCCTTGCTGCTGAGCACCACCAAACCTCCAGCGCAGTTCCCTTCATTGCAGAAAGGAGAGGGCCCAAATTTTTTTCTTTTTATAACTTTCTGTGTAGAATTAAAATTTTAGATTGAGCTATGTGGAGAAAAGGTAGTAAGAAAAAATCCAGACAGTGAGTGAAATAGTGCTAGAACACTGCTATGAATACAGGCCTAAGAGCTTTGAGCTGGTTAGAATTTTCTTGTTGCTGGTTGTGGGTTTTTTTTAAATTGTCAGACACTTTAACTTTTTATTATATCTTTTGTAAAAGCGCACTAAAATTAAAATTGCAATAAAAACAAATACAAGTATGTTATCCTCCTAATAATATATTGGATTTATTCTGCAACAACATACACACTAAGTACCCCAAACACTATGTCATCTTTAAAGGTCGTTTTGACTTTGATGCTCCAAATAAAAATGAAAAAGCAAGTATTATCTACTAAGGCTTTGCTTCTGTGATCTTAAATTTTAACCTTCTCTTCCTATGATCTATATATGGATGCAGGTTTCTATATAACAAGCTGGAATCTCAGCAGATTTAAAATAGGCATAGTCCACCAAGTTGAACTGAGCTGTGCCAATTTATGCCTACTGAAGTTCTGGTCCACTATTTATAGCCCTTTCAGCAATTTCTAACTAGCTTGATACAGTCTTTCTCTCTTAATCCCCATTTCTGTAATGAGCAGCATACCAGAAAATGTTGAAACTCTATTCAACTGTACCACATATTCCCTAAAATTCTTAGCAACATGAAATAATAGCATGAGCCCAGGACATCCTCACTCTGCCTTGAGGTCTAACAGCTTGTGCTATGTGGTTACTTATAATGTGGCACTTGTTGAAAGGCTACAGCCAACATCTGACACTATCTTTGACTGTCAGCCTGGTCACACTAGTAGAATTTGCACAACTTAGTTGGGTATTTCATATATAATTGGCAAGCTCATGCTTTTTCCCTAGGAGACGTAAGGTGGAGAATTGCTCCAGAGACTTTGCTCTAAAAAACTACTTTTGTGTTACTAAAACCGGATGTTTTGGCACACTTGTCTTCCTGACACATTAGCTATACTAACCTTACCACAAGTGTATATGAGCCTCTACTTCATGTTATTGCTTGTTTATTTTTTGGCATGGACCAAACTATGTAATACCCAATCCATTTCAGCCTTGCCACATGGTATCTTAAATACAGAACAAGTTATCTCAAATCTGGACATACTTGCCACTGTTGATATAATCACCCATATTGTTAGGTCAACATTTGTAATAAAAATTCTTATTATATTTCATATCTGTTATTATAAGATTATGATCTAGCAGTGCCTGGAGGTCTCAGAAGTAGCTGGCTCATCATGCACATAGTTTTACACTCCTGGAAAAACTGTCCAAAATGAATTTGGGTTATTTAAGCAGCTGCAGTGTGCTTTCTAATTTCAGCCTCTGGACTTGCACCAGACGTCATCTGGAGACACAGAGAGTGAGATGGCAGAAGACCATTTCCCAAAAGTGATATTAGCTCGTGTTTCTAAAGCAATTCTTAGTGCCTCTCAGACTAAACATCTTTAATGGCTGTCCTTGGAAAATGAATTGACCATGAGCAGAAATAAGACAGGTTTCAACTGAACAAGGAAATTGTATATGAGTTTGGACTCATCTGAAACCTAGATGGAACTGAGCGTTTAGGAATATGCCTCTGATCCATGTTTGTAGTCGGGTAATTGAAACTGTAATTCTGCTAGGTTTCAGCACTCTGTTGTCATCTACATTTAATTTCACCCTCCAGGGTGCTCACAATAGTGCTAAAAATCCATGCTAATAGGAAACTTTACAGACAATACACTATAGCTCAATGAGAGACCCCAGAGCCGAAACCACAGAGAACTTTCGGAGAAGGAAAGAGAACAATGGAGAAGCTTGTGATACACCTAAATCACTCACTGACTTCTGCAAAAGATGTGATCTGCCTTACCTCTGGTTTGTTTTTTTTTTTCCAAACTGAATAGGTGCTGCCCTGTTCTGTATGTTTATTCCATGGATACTGTAGATACGTCTGTCAGAATCAGACACGCAAGCGTAAGAAAGCAGTATTTTAATATGTATCTTTAACACTGCTAAATATTTGCAACAGCAACAAAAATTTGAGACCCTTTCTCCTTTTGCCTCTGATGCTAGAGCATGAGTAGGCTATTATTAGGTTTATATAGGTATTAGAGTAATATTAGGATTATATATACATGTGATAGTTATATAAGAATAGGTTAATACTGGAGAATAATAATAGGTTAGCACATAATTCTGCATGGAAAATTTTCCAGATATATCAGGGGAATTTTCATATTATGTAACAGCTGCTGCATATGTAGCTGCATATGCACAGTTGCCTCGGTTGCCTACACATGTAGTACTCACTAGTGTAAATGGCTTCTTGCCCCATCCTTCCCACAGGAGTTCAGGACCACAGACATGACTGAAAGCATGCCCTTCTTTTCCCTGACATTCAGCCTTTCTTTTCTGCTCAGCCTTTGACCTCTGCTCACAGCCTCCTGCCCCATTGATTGAGAACATCCACAGCATGAGTAGCACATGGGCAAAAATAATGCTCTGTGTATGCACTCCATACTGCATATGAAAATATTTTTCTGCTACTGAAGGAATAGGCAGACCAGTCTGCAGATAGCAACAGAGGAGAAAGAAACAATCCAGTTAAAAAAATCCAATGAGAGCTAGGGAACTTCTTCTGTAAAGTGGTTTCACTCAATAAAGATGTCAGCATGCCAAAAGAAAGTTTTGTGCTAGCGCAGAAATGAATCTAAACAACTGATTTTTTTGTAAAGGGTCTTCTCATTAGCAATCTCTCAACAGAAATTTCCAGAGGTGTTAGGAATCTGTAACATAAACCCGGGCTTAAAATGGAAATTTTAATCATCTTATGTAAGGCTTTCCTTGATTTCAGCTGTGCCAGAGAACACCACTACCTTCCACAGACCCTTAACAAGACCTCAGTCAGATCTGATACACATCTCACTTGCTGAAGGCCCTTATAGACGTTCTTTGCAGTCACAAAATAGCCTTGGTAATGATACTGCTGAGTTGGGAGCAGATTGATAGGTTCAGTAAGTGCAAGAAATGCACGTGTGCATCTGAAAGGTTTAAAAGAAAGCTAAAAGATGCAGACCTGTTCTTAAAAATCTAAGTATCTTGTTCAGGTAGGAAACCAGTATAAGAGTACAATTAGTAATTTGCCCTTATTAGCTTCGTATTTGCCTACCTACTCAGTCCTTCACATGCCCAAGTGTGCACAGACATTTGAGGAGTGAGTCCTCAGTCCAGTCCTAATTATATCTTGTTTTGCATTTAAAAGCTTAGAAACACTATTACAGTGATTCCAGCAACTGTATACTGATGGAGAAATTAGAGCCCTGCTGAAGCCAAAGGGAGTTTTGCCATGGACTCCTGTATCTCTGCCAGGGCACTCACCATGAGCTAAACTGAGGCTGCAGTTACTGCTCTGGCAATTTGTAACTACAGAAGAGGAAGCTGGTGGATAAAATGGAGTAATAAGTGCCAAAACTCACAATTTCAGTTGTTTCTCAACTATGTCATACCACTCTAAATACCCTTCTAAGAGACACTGCATTACCAAAGTCATTAGCAAGTCATTTTATTTCCATTATATCCACATTTTCATCCAAAAAGAGAGGGGAAAGTTAATCAGATGTCTTGCTCACCTACACACACTGCATGTTAATGGTTGCTTTCTTAATGCTAGACAAAACACTCTGGCACTTATGAATAGCATACTAGACCCACATCAATTGTACATACACAAAAATAAAATCTAGTCTAAACTTCCTCTGCTTTCAGAAAGATTTGAGGAAAATCAGAGTCACAGCACAGATCTACAGATCAAGTCCTCTATTTTCCTGCCTACACTGTGTTAAGAAAACATTCTTGGTATCTCGGAGCAATCTCCAGTGCTAAACCTGCTGGTCAAACTAGCTTGAAGCAATGAGAAATACGGGCATTTACCCCAAGGCCAGTTTCCAAAAGGAGAGAGTGGGTAGGTTGCACAAGTTGCTAAAAGAATTTGCTGTACTGGGACAAATGCAGTCTGTCATCAGCTTGTAGGTTGCAGGGCCTACTCAGCTGCAACTGAGACTTTAAATAAAGGTTCACTTTGTATGCACTGATAAGTCAATATAACTCTTTAAATATTATTTTCACATTCTTTCATTTTATTTGTTTTGGCACACGACTTAAGCCTCACTAACATCCTCTTGACTACATAATGCAACTGGCACAGTTTAAACTGCCCATCCCTTGGGAGGGAGTTATAAAGTCTTTGTAGCATGAGTAATTTTCTGAAAGTGCTCAGTGTCTGCTCAGTGCATGATGAACCAGCAAGTTCAAAACTCAAACAAATTGGGGTGGAGCTATTCCAAGCGCTAGTCAACTCAGACGTATTTTGCTCCATCTCTTGATCAAACAGATCCAGACTGTTGCAGCCCAAATGCAGAGGTGGCATAGCCTAATTAAAAACATTTCTGATTATCACATGAATGACAAATAGAGCCTTATACACAGCAACATAAAAGATATGCAGTTAATTAACTTAATGCTTGATAGACTGGCACTACCACATCAACACAGAATCAGCCACATGAACACAAATGAAACATCGAGGTATGAGAACACAAACATTAGTTAAATGAAAAGCTTCAGCTGATGACAGAAACTAGATACTGCCATCCTCTTTATGTCTTTGTGTATCTCTTTTAAGTCCCATACTAAGTAAATTCACAGTATCTGTGAGATATAGCCACTTATCTGAGGCAAATTGCACCAGTAACTATGGAAAGCACCTTTTATTGAAGCTGGTTACACTTCCGAACTCTTTTAAAGGATTTGGATAGGTATTTTCCAATGAAAATAGTTTGCTTTCTGTGGGAACACACTGTTACTGAAAAACACTGCAACTGGAATAAAGCTGCAACTGAGCTGTGGTCAAATAAAGGTTGGTGTCCTTTTTTTATTAGGAAGGGATACTAGTACAGAAGTATGAAACTGCTATCATCACAAGGAGGCAGATTTGAGTCAGACACTGTCAGGGCTCCTGTCCAGTAGGAATCTGAACGAAATTAGTTAACAAAAAACTCACATAGGAAGTTCCAGCAGTCTACTAAGTGGGTCTGGCAGTGTAAGCGCAAAAGCTAGCTGACATGGAGCAAACCAAGTGATGTATTTTTAGTATCAGCCACAATAATAACTGCAGTATTTGTGCACCTTTACAACCCACATAAAAATTGCTACAATAAGTGATGTTACCTACACCTTGGAATCAATTTTCTGGCCAGATGCCAGCTGATGTCTGCCAGGGTCGTATCCAGACTCCAGTCTAAGACAAGACCCCGTCCCTCTTTCATATCTGGTTTCCATGGTTGGAAGCTGAGCATATGGGTTGGTGCAAATCCAGCACATGCCAGCCTGGCCCCTGAACTCCCTTGCTTCATAAACCAGAAGTTCACCTTTTGATGTAGCCTGTAGAGCCAGACTCTCATACTCTTATTCTTTACCTGCTTACTTGCACTAGGTTCAGACTGCCCTCCTATGTACAAGTCTTTTACTTTATATAGTAAAACATGTCTCAAGAGATTGTGGTAGTATCCTGGGTCCTGAAACAGCTGCAGAGGAGCTGTTTTTGCACTGCATGATTTCATTAACATTCAGGATCACAGCACTAGAAATAAAAATAGATGTAAATAGCCAAAGTAACTAATCTTTAGGTTTTTTTAATGGAGCTTTTCATAGGACGCTGGCTAAAATGTTTTTACTTTACCAGATTTCCCAGTAGAAATCCAGCAGGAGACAGTAGTAAGCAAAGATATTGCTGTTCAGCTGATTTGTATTGTCTTGCAACAGATGAGGCTGGGGATCCACAAATTCCTAAGAGTCAACATGTCTTCCCTCTCAAAAAAAGCCGATCAATGCTGCCTTCTACGGATACCTCTCGACAGATTTTGTGGACTTAGTTCCCAGGACTTCACTCATCTCGCTCACTGTCATTAAAAATTTGTCTGCTTTCTGCCACCTCTCGTGGATTGCTGCCCCCGCTGCTATGTATTTGTAGAGTGCTCCAGCTCACTGTATTAGTAAACACAAACACCAGATACCATAAGAAATTTTCTAGCCTTGCTGCCTTCCCAGCTTTGGGATAGCACACACATTTACCAGTGTAACCATGCAAAGGAAGGTTGTTTAGTAACACATTCCCAAGGAGCCATGAACTACAAGGATGAAAATCATTGCAAGCTCTGTCTGAACCACCGAGACACTCAGGATTTAAGTCACAAGTAAAGTGGATACAAAACTTCTGGGACTGCTTCTGCTCTCAATCTGTCATTCTTTTAAAATGATTATTTTTTTAACTGTTCAGAGCAGAATACTCAGGGGAAGCTGAATTCTAATTCATTACCGAGGCATCTAGCATTTGACTGACAGTGATGCAGGCATGCCTAAATACTTGGAAGATACTTGGAAGACAGAAAAGGAGAAGACATTTTCCTAACTGCTTTTTTCGCACTCCTCATGCAGATCTATTATGCTCAGTGGAACAGAGAAAAGTAGAACGGTCACTGGGGTTAGGTTTGCTGCAGCAGAAAAATGTTATGTCTTTTGGGGTAGCCAGACACTGGAGTGGCCATTTCTAACCTTATTAGTGATCACAGCACTGATACAAAGACCACTACAGGCAATTGAAACACTCTGACTGACAAATGGGATTTGGAACAGCGCTGAATGCACTCACCCCCACAAAGATTTCTGTTGGGAAATCAGGGTGGGTGTAAATGGGAATACAGAGAAGGCTGAGAGCCACAGTGATGAACGAAGTCCTGCAGCTAAGGAGTTATTTTCACTTTTATTGAGGAGAAATCTTGAGGTAAAGAAAAAATCCTAGGTTCTTTTCATTCATCTTCTGCATGGGGAATGTTTTAAATCATGTTTTTAGGCTTTTTTCCCCCACTGTTTTCTTTCCTTCCTATGCAATCTGAGATTCTTCTATCATAGCACCAAGGATTAGTGGAAAACATCACATATTTTAAGATTTTTAGTAAAAGATAAGAGCTAAAAAAGGTGTAGTTGTCACTGCAAGGACGTCCTTCACCTTCTCCATTTGCATGCAGCACTTAACAATGTTATAATATTTGTAACATGTAAGATTTTACTGCATGTGGTTCCTCTTGAATAACTAACATTTGTCTCTTTCAGGCAGCTGGTACAACATAAATCTATGGAGTTCAAGATACTGCTCATTTGGATTTCCTTATTTAGCAGCTGAGCCTCATGCCTCTGTCATTTCTCCTAGCACATCTTACAGTGCTAATAACTCTCAGTAGCTCAGTTTAACACAAGGTCCATACCTGAGTTACTTCCATCCCCTATATCTGTAATTCCCTAGTCAAGCTTCTAAGCTGAATTATGAAGAAGCTTTCTAGACCCAAATTCTGCTGAGCTTTTTTGGCAGAACAAAGAAGTCACTAAACAAGTGAACATTATATTTCAGTATCATATTCTGTGCATGGTTATAGGCTTAGCTAGTTCCTTCAAAAGCACTGGCAGTTGCAAATCTTCTGTGACATTTCACAACATTATTTTTCCCCAAATTACTTTAATTCTGAATTTACAGCTGCAGGCACAAAGATGGGACTGTTTTGTAATAATTTCTTCTGTCCTCAGTTAATTAGCATGTGGAAAGACTGGCATCCCTGGAGCATGGATGGCTGGTGTCTGGAAGGCAATCAGATTTTCTAAACAAGTCCAGCTGCAGATGGGCCAGATTAATTTTTCTCTGAGTTCAAATACCGACAAAAATACATGAGTCATGGAGCTGCTGTATTTACAGATGGCCCAAATGTGAAAATCCATGGTGCTTCCAATAGCATGGCTATAGAGCATACAGCTCATTCAGGGGTGACGGCATCTTAATGACTTTGAAGTGCATTAATGTCTATGAGCAGTGTTATTGACAGGCATTCAGACATTAATTCTGTGAAATTATTGCCAGGCAAGAGCAGAGTGCAAATAGTACAGAATCACGTTCCTAGACAAAGGCAAGTAATAACAATAGCACACAAGGAAGGTGCCTGACACCACCCATGCCCTGATGTCGAAAATTCCTATTTCTTGGAAAGGTATAGGAAAGATGTAATATGGCAAACCTTTCTCTCCACAAATATAAATATCCAAAAGGGAAAGAAAGTATCCCTGGAGAAGGGCTATCTGGTAAGGGACTTTCTGCTGGAAAGCCTATATCTGTAGACCCGCGCTTTTGTAGGCCATGGAGATAGACTTCATCTTGTCTGTGATCCACGTAAGATTCCTGTTGTGGTGGTTCATGTCCCTACTACTGCCATCCCATCAGCCTTAGCACTTAGGAGCCTAATCAGCTTGCAGATGGGAGACTAAAGGTGCTCAGAGAAACAACAACTTACATCTTGCTGTCTGCCGTGTGCCTTGTTGCCCTCAGAGGTGACTGCTTCCAATGCACAACTGACACTGCATCCCAGGGACTATCATACAGTCCTCGTTCCCCATGCTGGAGACCAGAAACAAGCCAAAATTAACACAGTTGACTCTATGTGTGCATAATTATATGTACAAACAACGAGGCCATCCCTGGAATTTGCAGATCCCCAACACAGCTGTTCTCAGGCTCTCCATTATATACACTGGAATGAGCTTTTCCAGGCAAGGGTGGAGCCACAGGACCCAGATATGTGATGTTGATGGTGCACTTGTCCAAGCCTCAGCTGGAATATCAGTACAGCACCAGGTCACACCCTTGCTCTGCCAGGGTTGTGCACAAGCGAACTCAACCTCCTGATAGTAGAACTGGACCTAGAGGGAGCCCCAGATCCTGAACATCTCCAACAGAACATATCCCTCTCAACTGCCCACTGAGTTCCCCTACCAGACAAGCACAGAAATAGTTTGTTGCAGGAGGTGGGCAGAGACTTGTAGAGCTGTGAGGTGCCCTGAGCAAGGGTCAAATGCACTGTTACAAATACACATGCCTGGCATAAAGGAAGCTCAGTCTCATTTGCTTCCACTCCCTCGGCTTTCCCTTCCCATGAAGAGCACAGAGCCAAACTGATTAACTCAACACAACACCAACAGAACACAGCTGGATCTCATAGTCATATGCTGCTTATTGGGATGTCCAGTTGGATATTAGCCTACAAACTAGACCTGACAAATGCATACTGGTATTAGCAAACTGACTAATGAAGTGATGCCTTCTTGTTACCGGCTGCACTGCTCTTAAACTCACAGGCATTGTCTCGTAAGGTGGGAGCAACAAAGGCAGGAGACCTGCTCCCACCCTGCCTTTGATCTGTCTGTGACTCCAGACAAGTTGCTTTGCTAAAATGCTTCTACTTCTACTAGTTTCTCCTCTTACCTTTTTTTTTTCCCACATTCAGATGTAAATTTTTCTGTGAATCGTACAGCTGTACTATGAATTAGAGTGGTACTCAAATCCTACACCAATGACTTTAGTAGCAATTAACAAAAATCCTAAAAAAGTGTAACGGTCCTCCCAGGATTTTGAACTTTTCGAAGTTCACTTTGGATTATGTGCAAAATTCAATCACTTCTTTCACTTAGTTAAAAAAAATGACAAAAGAAGGAAAGAATCACTACCATTTTTGCATTAACTCTCCTCTTGTTTATACCAGTTTCACAATTTCTTGAGTTCAGCAGAGCTGTGTCTGATTTACATAATTTAAGTGAAAAAGGATCAAACTCTGTGTCTCTAGAAGCAATCCAGCCACGGTACTGGATAATCGCCTGAAATTTCTATGGCAACAAGGAGAAAATTCTTCAGCCTACTGTCTGGGTATTTTCACTCTGTGTATATGAGAGAGTGTTATGTCAGAGACAGGGAGAGAGAGAATATTTAACACATAATCAATTAAATTTCACCTTTGATCCAGTCAGTTGTTTAGAAACATTATCTTGCCATTAGTGAATGATTTTTCTCATGGGCTGACAAGGTGCCTGTTTATTTTCTGTAAGGAATGATTAAGTTAGACATCCCTTTTCTTCCTATGAATGAATGATGAAAAATGGATTTGGTATTGATTGGCCCACTTGGTAATGCTTCTGGATGTCTGTGCTTCAGCTCTTCATGAAACTGTAGCCCTGGAGAGCATCATGCCCATGCCTGACCTAGGAAAATTTTTCTGTCAGGCACAACACCACATTTTTCTTGGCCTCTGTGTGACTACTTAACAAAGAAGCAGTAGGAGGGGGCATAGAGACTTTCACAACCTTTAACAGCTTGCATGTGGGGAGAAATGCTCTTTGTGCTCTCCCTACTGCAGGGGCACCAGTGCTGTCTCATTTCCTCTCAGCATCTCAGTGGAGTTCAGTGAATGACTATAGCTGTGCAGCAGATAAACTATTAACCCAGATGTCACTTCTTAACACACACTAAGGAAGCAGTAAACAAATTCCTCAAAGTATAGTGCTACCAATTTCCCCTTCTGAGATGATGCAGGCCTGTGGCATGGTCAGACCTATACTTTAGCTGAAAATCTCAGTTAAGCAGAGTAGATTCTTACCAAGACCACTGAATGGGTCAGACAGCTCCCAGTGAATTCTGTGAGGTTTGTATCAGGCTCACAGTATTGATTAGGGCTCTAACACAATACGAATTTAAGGGCTGATTGACACCAACTTGGGTTGCTCTGTGGCCCAAGATCCAATCTAAACCTAAGTGTATGCATACAACATAGAGAACTGCATCTTCCTATTGAACAAATAGCAAATTTCACAGTATATGGAACTGAAATTAAAGTTTGTCCATGCAGACAGAAAACCAGTTTGGTAATATCCAAATTTTTTCACGGTTCACACAATGAAACAATTCCTTTAAAGAGGGAGGACTGTCTTATAAGATGCAGTCAATAAATACAACTAAATTTGGCTGAATTTGACAATACAGTCTTTCAAAACTGCATACTGGTGAAAGCAAAGTGAGTAGGTTACACATAGATTCCGTGTATGCACAAACAGAATAGTTTGTGCAAAACAAGATATTTGACATTTTGTGGCATGTCACTTGCACGTAGTTTTGCTGGACAGCATCATCTAGATCGTGCAGGACCAGGCTAATTTTGAGACAGTCCAGAATTCATAATCTGTCAGACCCAGAAATATATGTAAAGCACTCCTCACTTTTTTGCCATGCAATCAACAGTGACAGAAAATGCTCTGATCCCCCTAGAATAGCATTGCAATGTAATACAATCAAGTACTTAGCACTACTAGCATCTATCCTTTTTTATATGGTTTTAGGCATCCTAATTACGTGATGTAAATTACTTCTGTGCAAACTTGCAGTGCTTTACAAAAGATTTTCAATAAATACTAATAATGCTGCTGAGACTATTGATAGCCTGCTATTGAGATGGAGCAAACATCTCCCAGCCCTAGTTCTTATCCTAATAGCAATGCAGCAACATCTCTTTTTCCAATTATATATTACTGCCTGCTAAACAAGCTTTGTTTCTCTTAGCCTAGGATGTCCACTGGTCTAAATCAGAGAATCTACTGCTATGAAATGACACCTGCACAAGAGCCGTAGCAATTCACCCATTTCCGGGATCAGGATTTCTCCAAATTATAAATCTTCTGTCCACCAGCAATGCCCTGGAGTGGAAGGAACTGTGAGATGATTAAAGTGAATAAATAAAGTGAACAAGCCAACACACATTTCACTCTAAATAATAATCAGGCAGCAGGGTCTGACAAACTAAGCTGAATATATGCCTGGGAGTCAAAAGTTCCCATGGTTTAATTGCAGTCTCCTTGGACAGTTTCCTTTACCTCTTTTGCCTTGCTTTTCAGCTTCTCATTTTTACTTACTTACTTTAGTTAGGTTTGTGGGGGTTTTTGTAAATTTTTTTGAAAAGTATAACAGCAATTTAACAGAGCACCATTAGTCCTCTGTAAGTTCTGTAAAGTATTGCCATATAGGTACATTTTTGGTGCTGGTGCAGCTTCCTTCATCTGTACCTTCCCTCAATGTAAAATCTGCTCACAGTAGTAAAATCTACTCACTTTGAGACTGTGCTCTGCTTCATGGTATGGTGAGCAGCAGCTGGACTGTGCTGGCACAACCACTGGCAAGGATCAGGTTGTCACCACGTGTGGCACTATGTAGCCCATCACTGAGGTCATGCGGTGGGGAGATAAATAAGCCATGGTACAGGAAGGACAGATACCAGGTTACAATTTTCTCAGCCATCACCAGCCGATGGAATTGGTAAGGACTAGTGGGAAATCAATTGTTTTGGTGCTGGCTGGTGAGGGAGGAGGCAACTTGATATTATTGGGATTTTTCCTGGCTCACATGATCAAAACAGAGAAAGCAAAGTTCTGCTCTAAAATTCACAAATGCTTGTCTTGCAGAGTCTCTAAACAATACCAGCCAGGAATGCTGAGGGGAAGGAGGCTGCTTACTGAGTGCTGCTCTTTTCCTTACATACAGACTCAGATTGCAGGCGCTAATTCAGACACTTGGTTGACAGCCTTCACAAAGAGAACTCACTGACTGTGCAGCTATAACAAACACAAACGTTGGACAAGTGGAGATCTGGTGCTGAATGTGTAGAATACGCAAAAGCATTAGACACAGTAACTACGTTTTCTTGATTCATTACAGGGCAGATCTCAGGTCAAGAGTTTCAAAATCACCCACTGAAACAGAGTTGCCTTGGCCTTACTTCAGCACCTATTTCAGCAATTTCATTTGTGAAATTGTCAATACTCAGCACCCCTGACTGATCCCAAGAAACAGGAAAGAAATATGGATACTCAGTAGCTCTGAAGAATCGTGGTATTTACTATTGATTAGACAGAACATGAGTTTAGATAACCAATTTGCAAATATTAAACTTCATTTTGCAATGTCACAAAAGTGAGCTCGCTGAAGGCACTACGATTTCAACCGGTTATTGCTACTCCACATGACATGTAACAGAATGATCCTTAAATGGAAAGTCATATGTATTTCCTCATCCATAAGATGATTAGCTCATTTAGTTAGAGCATGGTGTTAATAACATCAAAGTTGTGGGTTCGATCACTGTACGGGTCATTCACTGAAGTGTTGGACTTGATGATGTTTGTGGATTCCTTTCAACTCAGAAGATTCAGTGATTCTGTGATCTAGAAAGGTCTTTGAAGAATATCATTACTGTGTTACACCTTGGATGCCTTTCTGAGCAGCTGAACAAAACCCATGCAAGTGAGTTCAGTGTAGTTCACATTGCTTGCACAAATCTGTGTCTGCTGACAGTGTTCCAGCTCTTTCACTAATGCTGTTACTTGGAATTTACTTACATTTCAGATTGCTTCTGGACAAATATCCCTGGAGCAAGAAGTTCTCTGGTTCCTCAATGACAGTTTGATACAACGAAAGACTGAGCATGCTGAGGCTGAGGTCTGCAAAGCGCTTGGCAAAAAGTATGTGTTTTATTTAGCATGTCTGAGGAGCAAGCACCGTTCGCAGTCACCTTCTCTAGCAGTGACGAGTGCTAGCTCTTACCTACCCTACAAGAGAGCATTTTCCACTAAAACCAATGCTAGTTCCACTACCTCCACAGACACCAAACATGCGAGGTCAAAATCCATGAATAGCATAGATCACAGCATCCCCCTGAGAACTGAGAATTTCAAATCAAGGGTAGAGTTAATATTTGCCTCTCTGTCTACAAGCAAAGAACCTGATCTCAGGAGCATGATCACACAAGCAATCCTGTTCATTGTAAATAAACTTCTTCTTAATTCAGTATCACCCAGCCAGCCCTAAACTGCCACCACAAGCACAAAGAGATCATATACACTTGCCTTCTCATTTGTGGGAAAGTTTATTACAGCACCTTATATGCACTTACACGAAGGAAAGATTATTCTCAACAGTCCAGTCCAGATTTTAATACATTCTGTGACTAATTTTGTAATATTTACTTTTTTAATATAGTCAGCATCTGACAAGCCCTGTTTTCTTTGTGTATATTTTACCTTGGTTGGTAGCATCCTGTGGCCCTTTACTGAGGGCCAGAACATGGAGTAATCCTCCCAAGAAGAAGGGACCTCACAATCTGCACTTTTAACCATACCAATGAACTGATTCACTATGTGCACAGGATAACACTTTTCCAGAGTAATTTCTTGATCCTGGTGTCATAAGAACACCTTCAAAAGCTTCAATCCCGATGCAAGAAATTACTTTCAGTCCTGTTTTTTTATCTGTTTAAAGCAAGATTCCATAAGCCAATGCTAATATGCATTCATAAATTTCCAGGGGTCAAAATTTCATCATCAGTATTTGTATACTTCTTCACATCACAAAAAATACTGACTGTCCAAATTATAAAGCATTAATTTATGTCCCATCCTTAATTTGTTGATGCTATTGAGTAATGTAATTATCCAAGATCAAAAACTGTTCTGCTTTCTTTGAAAACTGAGTGGGGTGAGAAGTCATTCAAAAAAATAATCAGTAATTTAAGGCACAAAATACAGGCAAAACAAAATTGTCTAGTTGCAGTGTAAACAATTTTTTTATAGCTCTATTAGTTTACTTGGAAATAATAAAATATCCCTGACCGGGGTTTTGCCTCTCACTAGTACAACAGGTTATTGAAACATTAGATGTCTTCACAGCTCCCTGTAAATTGAAGCCTTTAACCTTTAAAGTGTTCTTTCTTATGTCTTTTCTTGACCTCATGTGGTAAACCAGAACTAAGTCAATCCCTATTCTTGCCAAAAATTTTTAATAGAATTAAATGTATAGATTTTTTTATTACTCATCCATTTCAAGAACCAATGAATGATTCCTCAGGCAGCTATTTATTTGCAGCTTTCATAATGTTTAAATGGAGCATGACTACAAAAGCCACAAATGGGAGCAAACTTACCTGAGTAATAGATGAGATACAAGAAAATTAGTGAGGTTTCTCGGCTCGTTCAAAACAAAAAAGTCATGAAGAATTGAAAATGTCTTGAAAATGTCTTCATGAAATGAAAAAGAAAAAATGAAAAGTTGAGTGTCTTCAAAGTCTGCAAGTTCTTGATTTCTCCACATTATTTTAAAAATAAAAGGTATAGAATGTTCATTTCAGTCTGTATTGCTTATGTGAAACTATAATTGTAGAAAGTAAATATCACACCAAGAAGCGAAGTGGGAAAAGACCAGACTAAGAGTACCAAACAACAAAGTTAGCTGAATTTTTTAAAATTCTGGCTTTCATTTGGGGGTGGGGGGGAAAGTCTCAAAGCTCCCTGATTTTTTTTCCCCTTTTTTTAATTTAAATTACTTGTTGCACACTACAGTTGACCAAAGGTTTTCAGCCTCTGGGAGGGAAAAAAAAAATCAACATTTAACAGGGAATACCTTGCTTTCCTTCTTCTGCAAACTGCTATGCTCTATTTTATGGAACCATTTAGTTGATTTATCATGACCTGCTGTTCAAGACATGATGGAGAATGATATCTCCTTAGTGAGCCAAACTGAATGGCCACCAGAAATGTAATTTCACCACAAGTCATGGATTTTGCTACAGTAGCTGCTGACCAATGCTCCAACACTTGATCCTGATGTCATGGTCGTGAATGGGGATGCTGTTGTTGCTGATCCACTGTTTAAAAATGCGCTTTTCTGCAAGACCAACTTTGTAACTCAAGCGCTCTGCTTTGGCTGATTGATAGCCCAGCCTCCTCTCAGGGGTCTAAAACCTAATGCAGTCGTCAACAGACAGGCCCACCTGCCTGAAGCAATCAGACAAAAATCAAGGGAAAAACCAAGTAAGGTGAACAAAGCAGGGCCTTTTTGGGGAGCAAAAGGGGCAGTCCCAGTGGACAGATTTTTGTTTGGTTTTCATTACCGCTTCATTGGCTGATCACATTTGCAGAGAAAAAAAGCACTGAATTCAGGGTCATCAGGATCAGTCTTTTGAGACACACCCTTTGGCCCACTAAGAGAAACTCAGAGAATGAGATAGGCAGTTCAGGGAAAACTGTTGCGTCTCCTCGGGGAAGGGGAAGAGGGATACTATTCAAATTAGAACTGCTTTTATAATTAATTTAGGAGATTTCCCCCCCTCCTTTCCTCCTCTCCCCAACAGTAGTTAGTTGCTATTTTCACCACCACCTAATTACTTAGTACTGGTTTGTGGGAGGATTCAGCTTCACACGGCATCCCACACAGGTTGTCATTTTGTCAAGAATTCCTTCATTAACAAGCTGTCAATACCCTGCCAACAGCCACCATTTGGTTTGTTAAGGGACTGGGGGCTCTGGAGTGAAGAGTTGGCTCTATACCCTTTCCTTTTTAAAAAAAAAATAAATAAATAAGGCAAGAGGCAGATGTCTGCCAGTCTGTTCCTTTGTGACACATTGCAGCCTTTTCCCTTTTTTTTTTCTTTTTTTTCCTCGCTGAAAGAGCAAGGCAGAAAAGGAGGGAGAGGAAAATCACACAGACTGCGTAGGTTGTAGCTCAAGTTACTGTCTCCCTATCAGGCTGCTTCCTTGTGAAGTTGTCTGGGTGCTCTTTGCCCCATGCTCCCTCCCAGCCCCACACGCCCTCCGACGCCTCAACTTTAGCACGTAAAGGAAAGCTCTAAAGGAACACAGGCATCATTTTGCCTGCAACCTTTAAAACAATCATCCTAATGAAATATGAAGAGAGCCTGCCGTCACATAGGTGCTTCCAGAGGAGTTTGTCCTTTCCTGCTAATTAACCAGATTAATACAGATGCTGACAGGCTTTGCCAGGTCCTCCTGTCACTACTCTGTTGAGATGCTGGTGATTAAGAATGGCTTTGTGCATCTCCCCCCTTGAAAGCCGTACCATATTTGCACAGTCATCCTTTTTTTTTTTCCTCCTGTTAGCTCCCAAGATCAAATCTCAGCTTGATTTCACTGATTAGTTTTTGATTGCACTGTGCCTACCAGGTAAAGTTTCAAGGTTAGCACAGATGCTGAGAGAATTGGGGCATTTGTCCACCGTCTGGGGCATTTCTGAGAACCTGCTGCTGCAACCAAGTTTCAGCTATGTCAAGCAGGAATTTAACTGGGTTGGCACCGATGCCTGGAAAATAAAAGGCAGACAGTGGAACAGAGAGAAAAGAGCGACAGAAGTCTCTGTTGCATCCAGAAATTACAAAAATAAAGGATTGTTCAGTTTGACAGGGGATGAAGTAAGTGTTGTCTCTGGAGGTTTCTCAGGTGGGTTTTTGGTTCTTACAGGCCACTGAGGCTATCGTTATGTTCAGAAGACATTCAAAGGAAGTCAGGGGAATCAAAGACATTTTTCTCCTCCATTTGTTCCAGTCTAATCATTATCACTTAAACGCCTGGTAAATCGTCCTTTCAGCCAGAAAATCATGTATGCAAGGGTCGTATATGTACACAGAACACCGATACTTATTTACCAACAGTCTTATGTACATGCAGCTGCCTACAAACATAGGTTTACAATGCACACAACTACACATTTCAGCTTATCTTAAAAATTCAGTTCCAGCCTTTATTTTGAAGAAATATGTGTGAAACATAGGGTGTTTATGCCCCTATAATCCTCAGATACAGACAAAAGGATCTCTGAAAGTAATACCATCTAATTTCTGCTGTAGCTCACAGACACCCTTTTTACAAAAGTGCCTGGATCATGAAGGAGGAAGCAAAGAGCACTTGAGATTCCAGTATGAAAAGCAAGTTCCAGCTACCTCAGATGCAGCTATGAAGATGCTTTTTAATATTCAAGTGCAATGTAATGCACTTGTAATGTTTCTATCTGGATAGAAAATACTGTCCCCTTGTCATCTGCAAACAGATCCCAAACACAATTTCCATGGAGTCCACATGAGTGGAGTTGGGGAATAAGTAGAACTGAGAAAAAATGGGTTGCAGTATATGCCAGTCATCCTCTCTGGTTATACTTCGTCTTTTATCCTCTCCTCCCATCTTCTTGTCTTTCTTTCATTCTTTGCTTCTTAGAAGGATTTTTCTGTCAGTTTGTGCAATACTGGACAGAGTAAAAGTAGGATAAACAGAACCAGCTGGGAGATGTTTTGATAGCCAGACAACAAACTTTCTTAACTCTTTGGGCCCCTTCAAGCTGTAACCTCCACTGGATTACCCCAAAGCTGAGCACTGGTGATCTCACTGCCTTCTGCGGCCACAGCAGCCACCCAGTTTCAGCCAAAGGCCTCCCCATGGGGATTGCCCCAGAGGTCTCCCAGGACAGGTGTTGTAGGGGTCTCCCTGTGGCTCCAAAAACCTGCTAGAAGTATTCAGTCTGTATTTTAACTTATCAAAACCCAGGTCCTCCATTTTCCCGAGGGGCTTCTTCTGTACTTGTTCCCACATTAGAGAAATTAGACACAGGACCATCCCCTGTCATAACAGGTTTAAAGGGCTTTTGTCCTTGTCCCTCACAAGCAATAAGGCCTTTCTAAAATTTGGTTAGTAATTCTGAAATTAAAACTTTAAATAACACATCACAGCCAGAGGAACCAGAGGGGAACCAGAGGCGAACCAGAGCAAAACCAGAGGCGAATCAGAGGGAAACCAGAGGCTTGCGTTTCAGAAAGCCTTTTAGCGTGCAAATGAGAAAGATTTCTCAGTTGATAAACATTTACCTGCCTCTACTCTTCAAGAGGAGTGTAAATTAATTCAAGACATCTGATAAATAATGTTTAGAACAGAGCCAAACTATGTGTTTACAGTGCCACAAATGACACGTTGTTAGAAGAACTTCAGCAGAAGACGTGTCCACACAGTCAGTAGTGGGAAAACTAAAGCTGTGCAAAGCAGGATATGACCAGGAATCCAGCCTCCAGGATGACTCTTTATCTACAGCAATTTCCATGAGTTAAATGCAGAAAATAAATCCTGAAACGAGTTAAAAAAGAGGAGCACTGAACAGCGTTTTCAAAATCCTGTGCATTGTTACAGACAGAATCACCTACATTTTTTAAAGTGGTACTTGAAGATCTGGCCATATGGTTCCCATATACCTTAATGGGACTCAGGCAGCCAAATCCCTTATGCAGCACTTCAACAATGCTAAAAAGTATGGCAGGCTCTATACCCATCATTGTTATTTGCTGCAGAGCATTAAAAAATCAGCTGGATCTTAAAAGTTCCTGTTATAAATATGTTTCCTTGAAAACAGAGAAAAGAGGGACAGAGACAGAGTTTTTAGCAGGACTGGTAGATCAGGATGCTGCTGCACAGCAAGTACTATCATCAACATCACTGCAACACTAATGTTATTTAAGCATGGTCAGGGCTGGAGATAACAAGGTATAACCACTTCTTATCTTTCAGTGCACTATTAAGAATGAGTTGATCTTTCTGATAGTAGAAGATGTAGCATTATTCCTTCTCCTTTTCAACCATAAAAAAATAAAATATTTTTCATTACATCCTGGATTGTTGCAAAGCCTCAAATATAATTATTTTCATATAGGATTTCTTGAGCTTGTTATTTGTGCCTTAGAACAGTTATGCTTCTTAAATATCTGTGTGGACACTGAATGACAGCATGTTAAAATGCTTAGAACATCTCAAAATAGTTTCTTTGTACTGCACTGAACATCCAGTACCCATTAATATCTCTGGGTTTTGGTGAAGAAAATAATCCCCAAGCACTAGTATAGACTCCTGAATTGGGTAACTGCTTACTTCTTCTTGCAGGTTTTCTGGTTTACCAAAACCCCTTGTGTTCTGGCTAGGATACCAGCCATGTTGAACGACATTTTCAACACTAGACAAGAGCAAACTCTTCTACTAAGGCAAATCTGCCCCCGTGAGCTTTAATAAAGCAATGCCAGTTTACGCTGATCTTAATTGTGGGCTCAAGAGTCTTATTTCATTCATATCTGTACGTGTACAGGATCTGTCTAAATGGCAATACAACAAAATCCTCATAACAAACTTAGGCCAGGACAAAGAAGCTGAATTATCTTTCAAGTTTAAACATTTGCTGCATTTAAAATGTTTTTAAAATAAATGATAGATAGGAAAGGTTTCAAGAGTTAGCCTAGTTTCTGGGAAGAGCAGTTAAACAATGACCCTGATGAGATTTGAAGCCTACATAATTAAGTTTTGCATACATGAGTCTGGAGTTAATTTTTTATGCACCCTAACGTTTCTGTAGAGTGCTTCATTTTTTATTGGTTAGCTGTGATGTTTTAGCTCACTCTTTTCTTGCTCACACAATAATAAAATGAACTGTATCTGTGAAAGTAAGACCCTGTCCTGGCGCTGGTTCTGAAACAGCTTTGCTTTCACAGTACCAGTTACATTGCTCTCCAGAACCACCCCACACAGGGGGTCTGGATCAGGAATCAAAATACACAAGAACTAAAATGCTTCAAGAGGCTCAGAGAGGTATTTGCAAGACCAGCTTCAGCCGGGGGAAGTGTCTTCCTCAGTTCCCTCTAGAGAAGGGAAGAAGGTTTCTTTCGGAGCAGCCCACGCCAGCTAAATCTCAGTGTCTCCCTCAGTTGCCTTAAACATTTTAGAGGTTACAGAGTCTGCAGTACTATCAAGACTGAGAAGCTTAGGGACAACTTGAGATGCTTGTATCCTCCAAAATTATAGATAAGTACCTTAGAAGATTGCTAAATATCTCTGACCAGGTTAGTGTCTCCCTGACTGATCCCAGTGGTATTTCTTCTCAGTGTTTTTCAGAGCAGAACATTTACAGTATGATCTGGAGAAGCCGATAACTTAGACTGCAAGTTAGATACCAGGTTTCCACACTTGAAACAGTTTAAAGTGAAGTAAGAGCTTAATTCAGTTATGACTTAGAGGTTCAGGTAACTAGCTTTGCACTTTTAAAACAAATCTCACTAATGGCAAGTCTTAACTTACATAAATGCTTTCAAATACTGCTCCTCATCCCAAAAAGAATTTACAGCAAAAGAGACAGTGTGTGGTACTTAGACATCAGTATGTGGAAACCATTATCCAAAGAGAGAATCCAGACAGAGGGGAAATAGTCTGCTTATTTTAAATACAGATGTTTGATGAGTTTCTTGGGGTTTTCATAATGGTATTTCTGCCAGCATTTATTTTAATAGCCATAGAAAATTCAAATACTAAAAATTCAGTACTCAAATAGTGCTTCAACAACTAAACTAAGGTGAAAAGACCTGAGTTTCACATAATTTTTCCTTAGAACAAACCAAACAAATGGAGACTTAACAATTATCACACTTATCTCTCTCCTTCCCTTCATTTATATATTGTCCAAAAGCATAGCCATCCTAAATCCTAGCACTGGGTTAGGTCTTTTTCACTGCAATTCAGTTATAATATTTTGTTGCCCACTTTGTCTGTCTCCCTTAAGCCCTGGTGTGCACCGGAGCTTCTCAGCAGCGAAGGCTGCTCTGCCACCTGCAAGGCTCCTCTCTTGAGTCAACACTGGTGTGACCACAGAACAAGGCAAGATTTGACGTACAGGAAACAGAGTGGGACCACAGTACTTTTGGACCAGATCTAGAGGTACAAATCAGTGTGTGGCACGATTTTTACAAGCCTGTCGACATAAAATACCCATTTCAGAATTTTAGGGTGATTTTAAATCCCAGAAGACTTCCATCTACCTCTTTAGTCACCTAGGTCTTGTTGTGATGCAAGCCTTCTTTTGAAACAAGGATTTCAGAGATGAATAGAGCTTAATCACAATTTATTTTGTCTGCCTGGGCTTTGACATAAATACACATGATATTTTATGAACATGGACATATATATATATATATGTATACACACATATATGTATATATATACACCTCTACATACACATGTGCACCCAGAGGCTTGCAAGACATCAGGTATCATTTTCAGTGGTCCCTAAGGCTATGGACACATAGGAGAAGGGAAGAGCAGATCACACGGTGGCAGCTACCCCTCCATGCATACAGACTGTGCTGCCAGGTTGAAAGAGAGACAACATGGCACACAGGAGAGCAGGAATTTGAAACGTGAGAAATTCAGTCCAGGTTCAGTAACAGGACAGCTCACTGATCTCAGTGCAGGGCCAGCACACCGGCAGAAGCTGCATCATTGATCTGCCACTTTTTGAAGCCAGGGCATCTTGGCTTATCAAAGAAATACATGGCATGTGCGATTTATATCCTTTGGGCTCATGAAGATGGAATAGGAAGACTCCCCATACAGAAACTTTTTAACTCCCATGCTTTGTATTGGAAACCTAATCATGACTGGGACTGTAAATTGTACTGAATTTAGCTGCTATGTGCTGAGCCAAAGTCTGCTGACTTTCAACTCGAGGTTAGTTTTTCAAGATGAAAACCTTTCTCCAACACTAGCAAATGGATCCAGTCTTATCAGTTGCCAAATTAATGGTGTCTTCCTGTTGAAATACCATTATTTCAGATTGATTATTTAATCCAATCTGATTGATGTGGCTATTAACTCTTTACTAGCAAAGGCTGCTTCCATTTCTCTTTTTAGATGATGTGGTACTGCCTGAGAAAATGCAGTTTGCAGCTACTGAGATAGATACATATATATGTATATGTGTGTGTGTGACAATACATGATTCTTAAACAGAACAGGCTCCTCCCAGCTCCCTGATGAATATCATTAACAGTGATCAAAATACTGCTATGGAATTTGACTGTCCACTTCTTGTACACTGCACTATTGTATCACACAGATTTGTACTTGGGCAAACTCAGCAGAAATATGTGCAAATAATTGACAGCACAGGATTTTGCAACCATTTACACTGTTTAGTAGTATTTTCTCCTTACTCTCCATATTTGCAAATGACTACAAGCAATTGAGAATCAAGATATTTATCTTGATGATTGATGCCAATGAAAAACAAATTAAATTTTAGTCATCTGCTAAAAAACTGTTCACCCTTGATAAGCATGTGAATGCATTCTTTTAAGGCTACTCCAAGGAAAAGAACAATAGCTTAAAGCTTCACTGCTCCAACTGTTCTGTCATTCCTACAACTAGCAACTGTTGAGATTGAAAACTGTCATCTGGAAGTTTTTCCTATAAAAAATGAGATTGTGTCAAGAACAAGATTTGGCTAAGAAACGTTATTTCAGCAGTTTCTTTTTTTTTTTTTTAACAGGACATCTTATATAAAATTAAATAAGCATTCTAGTTTCAGTGGGTTTCAAGATTCTCATGACTTTTCATTCTATTTTCTTGTTTTGTAACTATAATCATTTGAGTGAACACAACTGATTTTTTTTTTCCATCTTCTGAATCATCAGAGAATTCAGCAAGACTGAAAACACAGAGTAACAAAAGCAGAAATACATTTTAAAAACCCAGTCAATAACCTAAATTTCAAAAAGTTGGGTTCCATAGCTGAAAAGAGTAAATATTTTGAAAAGCAAAAAGAGGTAAAAAGTAAAAAAACCTTAGATGTTATTCATATTGTTAGTCTCAGGAACAGAAAAAGGGGGGGAATTAATACAAAAATTGGTGAATCATATAGTCCAATATAAATTTAAAAAATAAAGGTAAGAAAACATTCTATTTTAAAACCTGAATGTGAGATTCTTAACAAGAATATAACATTTCTTTGAGTTTCTACATCAAGTCTAAGGTTTAACCACACAATTAGAACTTGTCCATACCTACCTTACAGTCAAATTGTTTAAGTATTCAGATTTGTAACACTCCAACAAAATAAGGACTTATGGTTTCCTGTCTGTTATCAGGGAAATCATGATGACAGGAGCAGTTTTGTGTGAATTAGGACTGCAGAATATGCCTTAAAATTAGAAAAGGAATGTATTTTAATTCAGTTTTCGAAAGCATTGATTATTAATATGTTTCCTCCTTAGAGAACCATTTATGCCTAGATTTGTTCAAACAATTTGGCACATCTATGCAATTCTAATGATAGTTATTTCTTCATAAACAGGGATAGATAAACTCATTATTTGCCCTGTACTCCCAATTCCTTTTATGAATTGTGACTCACCACCGTACCTTCAGTAATATTTTACAATCCTAAGTGGAGCAAATTCTATTTATATCTATGAATACAGTCTCCAGTTCTGATGTCCATCTCAGATGTTATCACCTTGGTTTTGGTGATGTCAATGACGCAGGGAAGTGGTTTTACATCAAGGAAATAACTCTTTAATAATTTATAAAAACCATGCAGTTCAACTGCTGACTGCACAACTACAATGGCTGAATGTAACAGCAAGCTGTTGGAAAACAAGACTTTCTAAACATACAATGGAAAACTGACAACCTCCTGAGGATCCCACTGCATTTATAGTGGACAGCCAGTCTCCTCTAGGAAACTACAAGTTAAAGGGTTTTGTCTGGGTAAAATTTGTTTAAACAAAGCTACCTTTGTAAAGAGGAGAATGACTGTGGCAGATTCACAGACAAAGTGCCTGATGCAGACCAAAAAGGAAGACCTTGCTGAAGGGTTTGAAGAAGGCTGCCTTTTCCTCTTTTACCAGAGTGAATGGTTGCAAGTAATGAGGATTTAGGTGAAGACTTTTTCTTACCTTACAACCTCATTTTCTTAAATGAAGGTTTGGAAATGTTTGCTTCAGTTTAGCTAGGAAATCTATCTCATCACCACTGACAAATGCCATTTGCTTCTTCTGGGAAGAAGATATGGTCAGCCCCCACCAGCGGGGCTGTGACTGAAGCTGGGGTGCAGTAACTGGGACCCAGTCTGATGCTGGGAGGATGTAGGGGAAGAAACATGAAATCTGTGGGAACATGAAGGAAAGGAAGAAAAAGTCGACCAAAAATACAGAGTAGAGATCACCCTGCCCCACAGCCACATAGCCATGACAGCAGTTGTCTGAAACGACGGGAGAAGGTTTTGCTCATCTCTGTTCTAATCAAAACCAGAAAGAAAATAAAACCAAAGAATCCTCTGGCCATCTCTTCTTAAGGGGTTGGAGGTTTTTTCTCCAGCTGATTTAACAAGTAGCACTCAGTTAAAATTCATTTGGCATTCAGCTAAAACTTGAAATAAATATGCACTGGGCTACTCAGAGATTGACGTGAGCTATAAATGAGACATTCACTTTAAGAGCCCTGAGAGAATCACTGGCCTTAGCCTCTCCTGACCTCCAGCGCTCTAAGTCTACCTGCTGACCATTAGTACTGGTCTCTTATCACCTTCTTTTGAGCAGGCATTACTGTAGATTTAAGCACAATGAATTGTTTCTCCTTGCCTTGAGGTTTTTGCTGTTTTAATGTGTCATATCTTTTTTTTTCTCCAAGAAATAAAAACTTCTAGCTGGAAAATCTTTTCTCTTGGATTAGATGCACTTGGCGATGCCAAAAATAATACAACTTTTAGATTAACAATATTTTTCAAAGAGTGAATCAGATGACTGATATCTTCATTTAACAGCCTCTGTTAGCTCCTTCTGCTTATGAGAGGACATAATTTGCCTCTCTCTCATTTTATTTTTGGGAAGTTTAGCAGTGCAAGGATGTTCCCTTAGGATCACAAAGCAAAGTTGGAAACTAGAGATGCAGAAGGAGTATTTGTTAAAAAGTATCTAATTGCAAGTGCCAGTTTTTCTATAAAAAGGAAGCTGAGAAGCATGCTATGAATGTTCATTTGCAAAGTCTCAAGCTGTGACTGCGTAGCTGTGAATCTCATTCCACTATTGTCAAAGCACCGCATTGGTAATTGGCGAGAATGGATGGCTAGCCACAGACAAAGTAACAAAAGTTACAAGATCAGCAGCAACTAAATATACTTGCTTCTTCTCCAAAGTGTATAATCTCCTTTTATTCTTTTCCCTCTGAGAGCTGCATGATAGGTGATGAAGTATGAAGTTGGGGAATAAAGTGGAAGTGCAATCCCCGTGACTCAAAGCTGGAATGCAAGCCCTCTGCTTGTTTTCACCCCCTCTCTGCTCGGGAGCAGACCGCAGCGCTGCGAGAGGGGCCGAGGTGACAGCAGCATCCAGCCAGCATTCGTCAGCGCTACTCATCAAACCCTCCAGGGACCACCAGGTGCCCGGATGTATTAAGCCACACAGTTGTATCCCCAACCAATTCTCCCCAGGGGAATCGCATCACCAGCTGGGAGAGGGAACGTGGAAGGAAGTTCTTAATAATACCATGTGTCACAGTAGGACGTAACGTGACAGGACACGCAACATGATGGACTGCGACTTGGTATAACAGCAGCTATCTAAGGGGTAGGAATTTCACCTCAGCAGCAGCCCAGACTGCAAATGTCTGCTATAAATTCCTGTAATGTAGGAAAGATGCCGCAAGTAAAAAGATTGTGCCTCTTTTCTTGCAACAGCTGTGAATAATTTGACATTTAGGCAAGAGTGTAATAAAAATAATAAATAATAATTTAGCCAGAGCCTGTTGGATCCTTTAATAGATGCAACACTTGAGCTGCTGGTGTCTCTTGAGCATTTCTGAAATGTTATCGGAAAACACAGGTAAAAGAAGATCCCATTGGTAGCTCTGAATGTCCCCTAATGATTCCCTATTCAGATAATTTGCTTAGACTCATCACCTTTACTATCATAAATCAAACCTTGATGTGATTTTAAGTCCCTTAGCTACCCACACAGGAAAGATATTTTATTACATTGCTTTCTGTTGCCTTTTATCCCTTCCTGTTCCAAGAAGTTTGGTAAATATCAAGCAAGTTTTGAAATTATAGGGAACTTGAAATTGTTTGGATTTTGGAGGTATTTTTAGGTGTCGAAATGGCTCAGTTTTGTCCTTTAGTTTGATTGTCTGAAGGAAATTTTTTAACATTTGGTGGAGGAGGAGGACCTGGTTTTGTGCTGTATGAAAACTGAGAGAGTTGGGTAGAGGCTTAGGATATACAAAGATGGTTTCTCTGGAACAAGATGGGAAAACTTTGAATTTAATTTCTGGTTCTTTTACAGAAAAATAACTTTTCAAGACATAGGTTGTGCAACTTCAGCTGTGGTTCTAGAACAGTAAACTGGGTGGGGACTGAAAAGCAGGAGACTGCTGGTGGTAGCACCATGACTGGGTGAGAAGAAAGACACCACAAAAAACTATGTAGAAGCACATCTCAGAATACTCTGACCTAAAACGGGTGCTTCTAAAAGAAGTAGGAAGCAAGAGTATTCAGAATATGAAAGAAGTTTCATTATGCAAGGAAATGTGGATATTTCAAACCTTGTTTCATTTTGAACATGCCAAAACTAGTTCAAGCCACCAATGAATGAAAATTATATATCTGCACTCTGAATAAATGACTTTGTCTCAAAGCTGAAAGTCTGCACCTTTACTTTAGCCCTTCTAAACTCTCTAATATCACAAAAAGCCACTGTTTTCTCCTGATCGTTTTTCTTTCTGATGGTCTCCCAAACTAAAATTACCATGCAAATGTCTCAGGTTCCATTTTAACATCAAACCCCCTTCTCCCAATGGATTACACTCACTGCCAAGCACTTGTGACTAGCCGTGTTGGTGTGGCCATATGGAGGGCAATATGGCAGGAACAGGGATTCTAACTCCGGAAAGGGGCCAAGAGGCGTTTTGAAAAGGATTGCAGGGGAAATGAAGAGATGCAAGGAGCTGTTCAAAGGACTAAGGAGGCACTGGTTTGAAGGACTGTCATGGGGAAAAGACTGGAAATTGAAGTGATTGTTTTAGGCAGACTGGGAGGCATGCAAAAATGAAGCAGCAGATGGAAAAACTTGGGAAAGGTGTTGGATTTAAAGAACAGGGGTGTGACATGATCCTGACAGGAATATTTGTTACAAAGTGAGGTGTCAAGATCAAAGCAATTAATGGTTTTATGCTAAGACCACCTTAGTGGTCTTAAAACTCAATTTTCTTCAGTGTAGTGAATGTCAAAATACTTTCAAGTTGTGTGATTCAACAGACTGCCTTTTGTCCATAAGGGGAATGGGTTAAACTATCTGAAATCGAAAGGCAAGAAGTCCTGTGGAAAAAAATGGGACATTTGCCTCATTTGCCTTCATTCATTTGAACTGGAGGTAAATGAGCCATCTAGAACTGAGCAGAGAAGGATGAAGAGCTTCTTTGGAGAAAATGTGGAAGCAACATCCTCTCTGAGCACTGCTTTCCAACATGGACTCGCCCTGTCCAGAGGGGTTCTGTGAGGACAGCAGCAGCTGAGGCAGAGATGTGGTGGATAAGTATGAGTGAGAGAGACACGGATAAATGTTTTCCACGTTTGACAAAGTAAGCTTGAGCAGATGTGCTGCTCTCTGCCCAACAAAGATGCTGTGGAACAGAGTCTCTACCCAAGCAATGTGCTCATCCAGTTGATCAAGAAATGCTGATTTGTTTTAGAAAGGCTGTTTTGCTTTGAAAAAAACCACTGCTGGCAGTCTCTGCTCCCCACGAAGAGCTAAGTCCTCATTTCAGAGTGGCTGTAGGCAGCTCTGTGAGGCAAGCAAAGGACAAGGCGGTCCAGGAGCAGGCTTTACGCATGGTGGCAGCCCCAAAAACCCACCCCTGCTGGCTGAGGAAATTCCAGCTGCAACTGAAATAACAAGTACTCGTGAGTCCATGCCTCAAGTCTCTCAAAGTACCACACCCAGGGACCTGCTCTAAGTACAAAATGGCTCCTCTCCATCCCAAACAGAGGCATCCTCCAAGAGGCCAAGAAGGATGGGGATAGCTGCAAACCCTACGCATATCTGGGAAAGCAGCTGTAGCGTGTGTTGTGGTCAGGCAGTTTGAAGGGCTCTCAACACACCCTCATATATCCCATATGGAGCAGCCATCCCTTTTTCCTCCTCTCCAAAAGTCTGTTTAACCAGTTAGTGACCCCCTTGGCAGCACTGCCAATCTTGACAATGGCTTGGAAGGAGGCCCTGGGAATACCACCTGCATCACAGTTCATCACTGTCCACTTCTTCCCCCGTTCCTTCCCACCAGACAAATATTCATTCCTAAAGGCTTTCTATTGCTTTCTGGTTTGACTTTGCAATATTTCCCCCTTCTTTGTTGCACTGAACTCACCCAAAGACAAAACCCCCTATATAGTTAAACAGTAATTATGGAAAAGGCCAAGTCACTTGGACCTACACCCACAGCAGCACAGTCATAAAATAGTTCTGTCCCAGATCCACAAGCACTGCACTGTCTATTTTGAATAGTCTCCTGATAATTTTGTGTGTTTTAGAGGGCAACATAAGGTTAGGGGGACCTTTTGTAGATCATGGTGAGTAGCAGCAAGTTAGCTGACAGTCAGAAAAGGCTGCATCTCCTCAGCACTAATGTCTGGACACTGCAGAACACGTCTCTTTTAAACATGAAATATTGGTAAGGGAAAGTCTAGCAGCATTTGGAAAGAGATGGGGAACACATATTGGGGGATTTTATTGCAATTCTTTGCTTATTAAGATGTGCATTTTTCTGTGCTAACTGCTGTCTGGGGCTCCGTTTTGGGAACTGCATGAGCAAGACAAAGCTGAGGAGCTGACAAATGGGCAAGCAGGCTGGCACACAGTGTAGCAGAAACACACCCTCTCCCAACAGCTGCTCCCCTTGGACCAGCCACTTCTTTCATCATACCCCTAGAGTGTTGCTTCACAGTGCCATCATAGAGGATAATCTGGTGGCATTGGCTTACCTCAGATACCCACCTCCATCAAAGACCATGGCAAAACCACACACATCTTCCCTTGTGTTACCCTGTGAGCAATATCAAAGCATAAGGAGGCCAATCCATTCCCTTAACTCAATTTCCGCTTTCTCTGCCTTTAGTAAGTACATGCATGCTGTTAATACTGTTTCCTTAGTCCTCTACTTGGTCCTTTTTTTTTCCTTTAAAGCAGGAAAAAAATGATACTATTGGAGTTGGTTTCATTTCACTTTCAGAAAAGTGAAGCAGAGAATACATGCAGTTGGACTTGTGCGCCTGGAACTCCCACACACATAGACCATTTATTTCTCCAGGGAACTGAAACACTTTTACCATGTGTTGGGTGACAAAACACACTAGTATGTTCCTTGTATAGAAAGGCCATATACCACTGTGTTTCAAGCATAATTGGATAGGGACATTGTAGCATGAGCTCTAGAAATCTGGACTCAGATGAGCGAGCATTAATCATTCCCAAGGAAGGGACTGAGATGAGATTTGGCTTCTATGTTATGTTCTAGTGGATACGTAGCAGGCAGCTTGTATTTACTTTGGGAAGTTTGGCATGTTCCATTGCAAGTGATTTGATAGAAAAACACATGTATCCTGCATAAACATCAAGGAAATCTGTATTTAACAAAAGGAAGGCTGAATATGCACATACACAGAGAAGAAAACAGGAAAAAAGAGGCAGGACTGTACCTGAACTTGCAATCAGGCAGCAGGTGAACCCTGAGACAGATAACTGCTCACCAGAGGTCATCTTCACCACCCTAAATTCACATGTCTAGATCCCCTCACCTAATGAGGAAACAACAGAAGTGTCTCCTGTCTTATGGGGCAGTGATGCATGTACCACTCAACAAAAAGATGCCCTGTGGTCCCACACAAACTTCGTGTAACAACCACATTGTTTTACAGGTCAGAGACAGAAGACTTGGAAGTAGACCTTCCTGCTTGGGTTGTGATTTTTCTTTCCTTTTTTCACTTTCGGATCACCCTTTAAAAGAATAAAGAGCTCAATTCCCAGCACCCTTAATTGCAATGAGAACCTAAGAGCATTAGTTTCTCAAGCCCAATCCTGCAAATGGCCTTGAGAGGAGCCCACCTTCGTTGCTCAAATCCAGGGTAACAGCATTACCAGAATGTTGAGCTGGGCTCTGCACAGGTAAGGGGATCCAGGAAATTACTCGTGCCAGGAAATTGGCATTTATAAAGCTTGACCTGTCCTGTGTGAAATGATGAGGTTTGTGAAAGCTAAATCGGTCTTCAAGGGATAGCACCAATATCAGTCCGTCATTCCAGCTCTGCAATTACCTGACATGGAAGACTTAGTACCTTAATAGCTTGTTTATGGGTCAGCCTGGTCTCCTGTGCCCTCCACGCACGGCCTCAATCTGCAGTCTTGCAAGGAAATATCCCTGTCTTTGTTCAGCTTGCTTTTCCTACCTATAAAAGAGGTTTCTGGAGAGGCTTTAAAAAAACCACAGCAACAGGAGAAAGAAACAGAACAATTTTTGAACTTGCCTTTCTAGAAATGCCTCTCCCTGCTGCCTGCACTCCTGCTTTGACAGCAACACTGCTCTGGAACCACTGATGTATTCTTGTCTTCTGTGAGGTGTCGGAGACATCTGGGCATAAAATCCAGGGCACAACTGTGCATTAAGCAGCACGATTTTCACCTCTCTCTACCTCTCTGTGCTGCAGCAGCTTCTTTCTTCATCATTGCTTTAAGTTAAAGGAGAAACTCCTTAACTATTTCTCTTGACATTTAGGTTTAAAAGAATTTTTTCTAACATCTATTGCTACATATGCTTCACTTTTCTCTTTTTTTTCCCTTTCTCCCAATTATTTTGAAAAGAATTGCTGTGGCCACATTCACTTCATATTTCTGGCATTCGGGGATTTCTAACGTGAAAATATGTCTCAAATACCAGCATGAGCTTCAGACAATGAAATCATTAGCTTGAAAGAAAGAGCCTAAGCTGTCCATCAGTGGTAATGTTGAGTACATGACAGACTGCATAGAACTTGTTATACAGGAAAGGAATTATTTTTTTTTTTTTGAATGCAGGAGATTACCAGAACAGCTTATTACCAGAACAGCATTTATTAAAAAGATAAGAAAAGGGATTAATAAAATCTAACTGTTGGAGCATTCTGAGTACGGTGATGGGCCAGTAAAATGTTTTCAGTGTTCTGATCAAGAATAATGTAAGGTGTTCAGGGTGTAAAGGTAACCCAGCTTAGGGTATATTTGTCCAAGAAAGTATTTAGTTTGGAGATAGTATATCTGAAAGACTGGTTGGTTTTATAATTAAGTTTCTAATTATTTTATAGCTTAAGTGAAATTACTTCTTGGGAGGAAAATACTGGTTTCTCTTACATCTATAGTGTGGTATAATTTAAGAACAGGTAAAACTGAGTGCCAAATGAAAATTTAACACAATTAGATCCTGATCCACAGCAGTATTCAAACCTAACTTTGCATATCTGAGCAATTTCATTGTCTCCATTGGCAGTGCTGTCTAGACTTGGTTCTTTATGATACCTACAACCATACTTTGCTATTCCACATCAAAACAGATGATTAATATAATATCCTGAAAACAAACAAACAAAAAAGTTTTATTTTTATGCAACTAAAACAAACAAATCTGAAACAAAAATGCTCCTGACTTTTCTTTGGATATTAATCTACACAAAACTTCTATGGTGTATGAGAGCATCTCAATCTGCGATGCTGCAGTAAAGAACAATTGGAGTAGTGTTTTACTTTCTTGTCTAAGCTTAGAAACAATTACCTTATCCTCCTTCATTTCATATAATTCTCCTTCAGGAGAAGAAGCAAGGAGGACTGGCATACCTGTTGCTCAAAACTGACAGATGTCTCTGCTATTATTACAAGCTTAATCATAAGTCAGTTCCTCACAGTATGTTACTGCCTCTTGTGCTGGATCTACTGAAGCTGCAGATACATTGAAAGAAAGCAGGAAAAAATATTAACTATGTTTTGCAGATCAGCTGGTGTAAATAAATATCCAGATTTTTTTTATATATTACTGAGCAAACTTTATTTGTGATTTTTTATTAAGTGCCAGAAGCAGAGGACATTCTGAGTGCAAAATATTGGAAACTGGGGAAAAAAGAGTTGAATCAGCTGTACGGTCAGTTTCCTCAAGCCGCTCATTATTAGCCCTGTGCTCCTTGTGACCTTTCCTAGCCCTCTCCTGGGCAGAGATGTGTCTACAACAGGAGGTCAGATGCTTCCTCATCACTCTCAGTCTCCACTCGAACACTTATTTTCAGATATAGAGTGAGTCAATTTGGGAGGGAAGCATCTTTATGTTAGAAAGCAATCATTAAGGAAAAATTAGGCAGGCTACAGAGTTGTGTAGGGTAAAAGGATCTGGATGAATATAGTACAAGTCTGTTGGCAGCTGAGATGGTGTATCTGCTTTTAAAATTTGCCTGCTGTAGATTTAAAGCTGTGATTACAAAACCTTGAGTACCAGGGAGCAGAGAATGCTCCACAGGGAGCTAATGGTCTTTTGAAAAATATGCTGAGGGGATACAGCCCCTTCTAAAATACATTTTTTCCAACATATGGTCACATGCCATATGCCACAACCCCGCTATTTTGGGCATGCCTGTGCAGAATAGAAAACTGTGCTTTACAGTCATACACAGAGACATGCAAACATGGTAGGTGGGCTGGGATGACTGCCCTCCTTCCTGAACAGTAATGTTTCTTACTGCCTGGTACAGCCAGCCCTGCCCACTGCTGCTTTCCTGTGTCTGCACATGAAGCTCTTTGTGATAAAGATTCTCTTTTTCTTGTTCTTCTGCAGAGTAGCCAGCCCTCTGCTAGGATGTGAGGTGATGCAAAGCCTTATGTTTTCCATATCTGATGGGAACAGATCCACAGCCTTGGTGCAATCACACGCAGGTCTGACTTGTTGAAATGCTGAATTATGGATGAATTATTTCAAGTCAAGAGGGGAAGGCATGGCAGATCATCTGGGAAAGACTGTGACTGGGAAGAAGCCACTGGATTTGTAAACTGGATAGGATCCATAGGCTGGAGGTTATATTCTCCTGACACTAGGCATTCAGGCAGAAAGCTTTAAAGCAATTTAGTGAAAACAGTGAATGATATCATCGTGTAACTCTTAAGATTTATCGAAAGCATTTGTCACTTTTAGAATAAAAAGAAGAGATTTGCACATTACTGGCCAGAGTGGGTGAAACTATTGCTGAAGTCCTGCCCTTCTCTTTACTTCCTGCATTCATCTTCTTTGTCTTTTAGTTAACTAAGTCCACAATCACATCTTCCTGCTAAAATGGGAATAAGATAGCAATTCCCAGTGAATTTAGCAGATGCTTAGAAAGAACTTTGGAGCAAGAAGCAGGATCAGGATTTTGAAAGAACTGCAAAGAAATTTAACCTGGCACATTACTCCAGCTGCTTTCCACTGAGAAATGGTCACCTTCCCATAGTCCTTCTTGCACAATTCAAGGCAATGCTTGGGAAGGATAACTGCTAAATTCATCTCGATTTTGCAAAGCTTAACTGTGTGTCTTGGCACTACTCCTCCCTAAAAGTCTATATGGTAGCTTTATACTAACTATGAAAGGAAAAGTCATTTAAGGCAAACTGGATAGGGAGCAGCAGAATAAAATGCGCATATATGGCTTAGCTGCAATTTTTTACCATGATCATCTCTTGTTGCTATGGAGAGACAGGTTTTACATATGTGCCAGCAAAATTGGGTAATTCAGTGCCAAGCTACCAACCATTGCAGAGATTTCAAAGATGAAATGGCAGAAGTTTCTCTCCTAAATGGGGGATTTTGAAGGACAGAGGACGTTCATCTCCATTTGTCAATTAAAGGTTTGCTCAGTCATTTGAAACCACTAGATTTTTGGCACATCTAACATAATTAACTCCGGCTGGAGTAATTATAATGAAGTCAACACAACACAGAACTCTCAAGTTTATGATATAATGTAGCTATTGTGGTCCTATTTTTTTTTTAATTTGATAATATATTCCAGCAGATGCCAAATGTTAGAGCTCTTCTATTCTCTCTCTTGGCACTGTCTAAGGAAACCAAAAAAAAAAAGACGCAAAAGGCAACATGGAAGAGTGCCAGGGGAAAAAAAAGTGAAAAGCAGTAAAAGACTACCCAAGAAAATTTAAAGTCAGAGTGGTTACAGGCTATTCAGAAGCCACTGATCATCCTGTGATCTGATGAAATTCTACGTGGCATTTCCTAAGATGTGGTTTTCAGCCTTTAAGTTTCATATTTTCAAAATTCCTTCACACCTTTAGAAGAGGTTATTTCTAGAAAAAAAAAATCTTCAAAGAGATACTCAATGCAGAAATAAAAAACAAGTTTAAAAAGACCTTAAGTGCTACTAGCCCCCCAAGAGTTATGGTGGCTGGCAACTTCAACAATAGCTGTTAAAGATGAAGCACACAGCAAATGCCATCAACTGAAACAAAATGTGGTGTTCACTCAGATCCAGTGTCAAGTATTCCCTGGATTTCATGATGCTGGCAAGAAATGGACTCAGGTGCACTGAAGTTTGTGGAGAAAAGAGACTGCCACAAGCACACAAGCCTGTTCTATAAGCAGTGCTAATTTAAAAGATGTTAGCAAAAGCACAGAAGAGCACATTCTACCTCGTTCTCTGACTCAACCATAAGATGCAGATTTATTCTTATCCACATTTTCCTTTATCATTGCACCTCTAATTTAGGACCTGTTTGGAAAATGCTTTCAACAACGGGCACAAGGAATGTTATTCAGCATTCCAGCAAACAGCACAGTAATCTAATCTCCTGCCAGAGTCCAGCTCCAACAAAACTACCCAGTTCGCAGCCTTCTGTCTTCCAACACTGCATCTTGTGATCCCATCTGCTGTCAGCCTGAGACACACCATAGCTTGCTATAAACTTATGCTGGCCCAATGAGCATACCTAGAGCTGTCTAGAATGCAGAAGAAATCCTACCAAGCATGTAACACTGTTGCACTAGGCACAAAGGAGTTCAGCTACCTTCGTCCTATCCACTAAGGCTCCACCAAGACCCTTGGAAGTCTGAATGGCTGGGACGAAGCAGCTGCTGTTGCACCAGGACAATTGAAATATCCACAGCAGTTCCTTGCTTATCAAAACTAAAATTCACTTTTTTTTCCCCCCTATATTTTATCTTGATCCCACTTCTCTGCTTGTTTTCTCCACAGCAAACATCCCTCCTGGGAAAAAGCTGGCATCACCAGAGGAAAGCAGGGAAAAATTGACAACAAAGGAAGCTGTGCTCACTCCTGTTTTCCAGGAAAGAAGGTAATCACCATTTTGGTTAATACCAAGGCTGAACCAAGACATTTAAATATAAAAGCTTGACTTGGAACAAAGACAGACCTGAAAGACTCCCTGACCAGATCTGGGAGACTGAAGTATGCTCTTGATAGACATCAGATTAAAGAGGTGTATTTTCCTTATCAGTTTATCTGACTGACTACTGAGTTAAATATACCTGTTGTTTTCTGACATTCATGTGAGCTGTCATCTCAGACATGTATTTCAATAGAATTACTAGTTCAATATTCAGAGCTGCTTTACTATAGTGTGCAACTGAATGAATACTTGAATTCTAAACAGGTAAACATTTAATAAAAAAATCTCCACTATCAGAAGTAGAATGACAGTAAAAAAAAAAAAAAAAAGAATCAAATCTGAGAGCTGTCCTCATAAATCCTTTCAAGCTCTATAATGACCTGGTGGATGATCAGTGGTTATGTGACATACATTTGACAGCTCAATCTAGTTCCTGCTGGACCACACTACTCCAAGTATATTTCCCGTCCCTCCACAACTGTGGCTCGCCATCTCTGTGCAACTGCTGTAGCTTCTGCATTCCCAGCACTGCCCCAGAGCATCTGTCCAGGTCCCTGCATCAGAGCCCAGAGATCAGCAGTCCCCTGGACCCCAGGGAGCTGCTTGCCACCTTCAGCCCCATAGCACTATGAGGTAATGTGACTACCTGAAGGGAGGCGGAAGAGGGCATTGTAGCTGCTCTCCTCTGGAGGTACCTCCACAGGACATGAGACAATCCCACAATGGGAAATAAACCACAAATGCAGGGCATAGAGAAAAGATTGTCTAGCTCAGACAGAAATTATGGGCTTGATGTAGGAATTAGTGGATGAAGCTCTATGTTCCTTGTTATGCAGGAGCTCAGGCAAGATAAATGGTTCCTTCTGGCCCTTTCATCTGTGAGTCTGTAACTGGGCACTTTGCTGGCGATACAGAACACTCCTGTAGCAAAGATCTCAAGATCTTCTCTTGATAGAAGTTTCTTTCTCAAGAGAAGTCTTATGCAAGAGCAAAGACAGCATAGAATTACCAGAGGACACATTTTCCTAGGTAAAGAAAAGACTCTAAATCAAAAGTAATAATATGTACGATGTTTCCCATGGGAATTTCCCCATTCTACTCCCTGCTTCCACCGTGTTTATCCAAGCCATAATTAGAGGAAGTGATACATATTGGATGAAATTGGTATCTTCATGGGAACTGAATGACTCCAAAGATCAGAACCTTTCGTATGAGAATGTTTTTGTATTTTGTATGAGAACTTTGTAAGCGAAAAGTTAATTTTTCATTATCCAGTGGGACAGGAGCATTAGCTATAAAATTATTCTGTGGATGTGGTTGAGAGAGAACCCTATTTTAAAGCCTTTGAAGTATGTGGACACATCTCCTCAACAAACCATTCACACCTGTTCCAGTGTGCAAAGGTAATCAATTGTACTATAGGGCCTGAATATCCCCTTGAGACTTGGCTGATCGAGAAAATACACATCTTAATACATGTAGGGGATATCTCTCTCTGGTATTTAAAAATCAAGATCCACTGTGTAATTTTATGGCTGATTTAAAAACATATTGGGTCCACACTAATCAGGCACAGTATTGCAGAATTCCTCACACCCACTACCCATCAAAGAATACTCCAATCCTTGGGACTGATGGGATGGAGGCAGTGGCTAATGAGAATTAGATTGATAATTGCAACTGGATTTGCGTTTTTAATGATTGGGATAGCTATTGTACATTGTATAATTGTTTGTGTCATTTCTTCTGCTGTTTCTGTCTTTTCTCCTACTATTCACTGTCTTCACCACCCCTGTGGGCAACCCAGGAACTGGGGAAAAGTCCCTGAAAAACAGTGTTTGAGCCACCAGGTGGTGTAAGAACTTAAAAATCACAGTTGCGTGTCCCAAACACTGTTACCACAGAAGGACTTTGCCATGAGAGAAGCACAGAATGGAGCAACAGAATGGCACTTGTTCCAGGCTTGGCAAGGTCTGGCTGGCACATCCCGGATAATGCATCCAGACAAGAGCACCCACTGTGGCAAATTGTGTGGATGGGCAACCGCTCGTGCGCATATCACAGGTCAAACAAAGATCACCCTGGGTTATGGAATGGATGGCACCTGCAACCATCAACGAATGCCAAAGCCCTGCCCACCCAAATATGCCTCCATGGATACCTGAAATTTAGAGTGTAAATTCAGCCACCGTGACAGGAACCTGAGATAAGACAAAGGAGGTACTACTGTCCAAGTGTTATCTCAGGCCTAGGATGAGGTAAACAAATCTGGGGGAGAAGAATATATCACTGAAAATGGGCATAAAGAATCCACAAGGAAAGCCAACTCAGCAGCTGTGCTGAAGTCAGCTCAGACTGGGTAAAAGGTAATTCTGGCAGCAGGAGATTGCAACCACCAACTCACAACCCACCAACTCAAAAAAAGAGAAAGACGGAGCACGGGACTAATTAGCATTAAAAGCAAAGGAATCATTTAACCAATAGAATGAGAGAACTGTGTAGTCAATAAGTATTAATTCCTTTGTTTGCAAAAATAGAAATATAGTGAAAAGTATTGAATAATCTCGGGACTTCTGCCACCAAGAAGCCCAGGTGAAGAAGGACCAGTGGGAGGCCACTGGATCCATGGGTGGTGACAGCCTTCTGCTTGATCTTTCTCCCTTTCTCTTTCCTCCTCCTCCTCTTTTCTATTTCTTTCTATCTCTCTTTATCTCACATTTACTTTTAAATAAAATTTGTACTATTGACTTCAGCATATGGTCTCTTTTGCACCTTAATTTGGGCAGAAGCATCTCTCAATAATCGGATGTTAACACCTTCTCAGGGATGGACACCCTGATAAGTGACCAGTGATTGAGGCATAGGATGGAAGACTTTCTGAAAATCCAATCTGGTAGCTTCAAATGGCCCCCCCCCCAGCTGCAAAGCACATGCAACACGGTTCAACAAATCCAGAGTGAACACAGTTTTACATCTCACTTCTCTTAAACAAAGCTCTGCTGAATACTTAGGGCAAGCCAAGTGGCTGTATCACAGCTGAAGTTCTCACTTGCAGGCCTGATTAACACCTTGACAACGCCTAAACCATTTCAGGACCACTCCTTGAACAAGTCAGAAGTGTGGCCGTATCTCTCTGTTCGGCCTTGGCTCCCTCCTGGCAACCAGCCCCTCAGGACACTGAAAAAGATATTGCCACGGGAAGAGGGCAGCAGTGGTAATGAGGAAGAGAAGTCAGCTGCACTTCCTTGCTGTCAGGGCAGGCAGTGCAAGCACGAAGCTCTGGGAAGAAGGTCGTTTGATCTGCTCTACTCCCAAATGCATTTTCAGACATGGCTGGGTTAAACTTCCCTGGAAGTCATGTCCTGAAACCAGACAAAGTAAAGGAGGAATTACAGTTGTTGGGAGCATGAAAGGTAGGGGAAAGGAAGAAAATGTTTGATACATTGAAGTGTAAGTCTTTCTCTCAGATATACAAGTAGCATCATAAAAGTCTCTACGAATATTATTTACATGCAGCACACAAACTTGACTAATGCTCCTTCAGAGAATTTTAAAAAAAAGTATTTTCACCCCTGTGGAGCTTTCATGTCCTCTGATCTCACCCACAGTCAAACTGCTTGACCCTTCCCTACAGAGGAGAAATCACAGCTTTGACTGAGATCAGCTCTTTGACTGAGATCAGGACAAGCCTGGAGCTTACTGCAACAATATATTTACACAAGTTGTGCTTAAAAAATACTAGCTGCCATGGGTAACAAAAAGGCAGAATATTTCTGTAATTTTCTGTAATATCTCTTCACTTGGACACTTGCACTCCTGTCCTCTGTGGAAGTTCAGCACCCTGCCACTGAAGTACACCACATTCATTATTCAGCAATCAAAAAACCAGGGGAGAGAGAAAAACAATGTTACTGCTTCCAAAGCTGTGTCAGATCACCACAAAATAAAAATCACTGCTATATTGCCAGGAGTGGAGACAGGACAAAAGCTATGTCCAAAATTATGATAGAAAGAGCAACTTAGCCCAGTAGAAAGCACTCAGAAATAGCTCAGAAGCCTCCATTGTCATTAAAGTGCATTTCAGAGTACAAATTAATTAGCAGGAGGCTTTCGGAAAAGAATTGAATCCTTTATTGGCACTTCTCAGTGTAAAAGCCCTGTCACCATGGCTGAGAAAGTGACTCAGAAATGAAAATGAGAAGGAGACAGAGAGCTGCCGCAAAATCCAGCTCCCCCTCCAACACCAACCCATCAAGCCAGTCAGCCAGCAAATTCTGCTTTTAAATGTTGTTGGTCACATACCATTATGTAACTAATATCGTGTCACATTACTCCAAGCTGTGCCCTGTTGTACACCTAAGTGACAGAGCATCTCTTAATGTAATGTGGAGTGGAACAAATACAGGAAAAAAAACCCCAGACTTTTATGGATAGCATGGCTGCTGCCAATTTACAGACTGATTATCCAAACTGATTAATATTTTTATTTTTAATACTATTACATTTCCTGCTACCTTCACCCTCCTCCACATTTTTCCCTTACAGCTCAGATGCTTTTTTTTTTTAATTCACCAAACAGATGCAAAAGCTGATATTTCCCTGCCCACATTTTTCTTGCAAAAACCCTGGAACCTTGTGCTTAATGAGGAGGAGTTTTAATAGACAGATAGAGAGTTAAATTGGCTACAGAGTAAAAAAGAAAAGGATAAGAAAAAGATCAGGTTTCCACAGAAACAGAGCCACATCCTATAATATTCTTGCCTTTATGCATTTATTTATTTATTTATTTCAGCTACATCTGTTTCTAAGCAAGAGGTTATGATAATGTCCAGGAATTCAGAGTTGTGAAAACTCTGTTTTTAAATCTTCAACTGCTATAAATCAGAACAGCTTTGCTGAGGTCAGCATGCCTAATGGCACCAGCATCATTTACACCACTTAAAGATTTGGCCCAAGTGCTCCACAGAGAAATTAAATGTATGAATAAATTAGTCAGAAGATCTACACAATAAGGAAGTTACCAGAAACTGCCACATGGGATTATACGGAGTTTGCACATAGATGCCCTCCTTTGGGATGGCTCTTCAGAAATTAAAGTTTTCATGTAGGTTCCCTGCTTGTACGAGGAGAGTGAGGGAAGGTGCAGACCTCAGCTTACAAGTAGAAAGATAGCAGGCAGGTCTGACTAGCTATGCAAAAGATAACACAGGGTTCATTCGGCTTACACCTTCATTTTCCATCCTGACCCTAAAACTCTTTTGAAGAAGAAAATGTTCTTAGAGTTTTAAAGATACATTGACAGAACTGATTTTCAGTTATCCATTAATCACTCAGCCGCATACGTATTTACACGCATTTACGTGTGTTGGTGTTTTACCTGGCACTCAGTGCAGCACTGCATTGGGCAGATGAAGTCAGAAGATACTTCAGAAACTGCAGCACCGTTGTGCTGACTGGTTTGGTGGTATTTTAAATTTCCTCTTGCAGAGCTAAAATAAAAACAAAATCTAGTTTTGCTAGAATCAAAGAGGGACAAAATCTAACACCAGAACTGTTTCCCGCTGCCCACATTTGAAGATGTGAAGTGGATCTCCATGTGGAATTTTTGCAGCTCAGATTTGTTTTCCTAATAAGCTCAAACTTATGCCCAGATCTGGTGAAAAAATTGATTTTTGGAACTTCTGAAACCTAGCTCCAGATCTACATCATCCGGTTCTGGCCTGTCTCCTGGGTTTGTGTGAACTATTTGACCACCTAAAGGTGGGAGTGATGTAGTGTAAGGTGTGCTCACCTTTAATATGCATAGTGAGCAAGAATCCTTATCTTCACATCCAGACTTGTCTGTCTTTCTATGCCTGGAGAGCATAGCAAGGTCAGGAGCCTTACTTAATTTTTTTCCAACTCGATTAATCCAGCAGAACTTGGAGAGTTAATCTGGGGGGGGAAAAAAGGATAGGAAAGACTTTTGTCTTATTTCCTCACAAAGTCCTATTTAATACCTTTATTAATGATCAGGATGAGGGGATCAAGTGAACCCTCCATAAGTTCACAGATGACACAAAGCTGGGTGAGAGTGTTGATCTGCCCGAGGGCAGGAAGTCTCTGCAGAAGGATCTGGACAGGCTGGATCAATTGGTTGAGGCCAATTGTATGTGGTTCAACAAAGCCAAGTGGTGGGTCCTGCACTTGGGTCACAACAACCCCAGACAGCACTACAGGCTGGGGCAAGAGTGGTTGGAAAGCTGCCCAGTGGAAAAGGACCTGGGGTTGCTGGTCACAACCAGCTGAACACTAGCCAGTGTGTGCCCAGGTGGCCAAGAAGGCCAATGGCATCCTGGCTTGTATTAAATATAGTGCGGACAGCAAGACTAGAGCAGTGATTCTCCTCCTGTATTCAGCACTTGTGAGGCCACACCTAAAGTCCTGTGTTCAGTTCTTTGCCCTTCATTACAAGAAGTAAACTGAGGTGCTGGAGCATGTCCAGAGAAGGACAAAAAAGTTGGTGAAGTGTCTGGAAATCAGTCCTATGAGAACTGGCTAAGGGAGCTGGGGTCATTTAGCCTGGAGAAAAGGAGGTTCATGGGCAGTCTTATCACTCTCTAAAACTGCCTGAAAGGAGATTGTAGCCAGGGGAGATTGGCTTCTTCTTCCAGGCAGCTAGGGACAGAATGAGAGGACATACCCTCAAGCTGCACCAGGAGAAGTTCAGATTGGACATAAGGAAGAAGTTCTACACGGAAAGGGTTGTTAAGCTCCTGGATGGACTACCCAGAGAGGGGGTGTAGTCACCATCCCCGGAGGTGTTCAAGAAACAACTGTACATGGCATTTAGTGCTGTGGTCTAGTTGATAAGGTGGTGATTGATCAAAAGTTGGACTAGATGATCTTGGAGGTCTTTTCCAGCCTAAATAATTCTGTGATTCTGTGAAAGGAGACAATGATTTCTTGCAGCTCTATAAAACAGAAACATACATCCAGGGAAGGATGTATGTTCTTATGCTGTCACTTCAGGAATCTGTTTTCCCAAGCACCACAACTCACCCTACTTTAGCAACGGCCAGCTGTCAGTGACACAGGCATCGCTTCAGGAAAGACCCCAGAAAAGTATCAGGCATATAACTCCGACTGTAAAACAGCAGACACAGCTCAGCTCATCAGTCAGCCTGACTGCCCAATACAGTTTGCTGAGCCTGGCCATGGTGGGGGCCCAGCAAGGGCCCCAGCCTGCTCCTGCATTCTCAGTGGTCTGCCTGCTCCAACTCCTCCAGCAGGGCCCAGCCATGCTCCCCTCACCACCCAGCCAGCCAGCTGCCAACACCCTCCATTTGAACAAGCCGCTCTGCAGATCTCGAGCTCATTCTTTTTAGTGTTTCCCTCTGACAAAGAGGTGAAGCATCTCTAACATGTGGCAACGAAGGTGGTGTCCAGCAGGGAGGCCAGAGCAGCCAGGCGGAGGAGGCTCAATGGGGAGACATCTCGCCTAGAAATCAAAGAACTTGCAGGTACACTGCAAACCACCACCTCAGCCACACACAGGCAGAACTCAATTTTTTTTCTGGCCACTTCCTCCCTGTGATCAAAGGCGACAAAGAATTGCCTTCAGCGGAAGAGGTATGTGAAGGGTTTCCTATCGACTGGCTGCCTCAGCTGCTGTCTCCTATTCTGCGCTTCATCACTTCAGGGGGGAGAGAGAGGGAGACAAGAAGACACAGAAAAACCTGACGAAATCCTTCCCATATCATTCTCTCATTAAAACTTTGGATTTTCATTGTAAAGCTGCATACTCTTTTTAAAAAAGCTAATATTTAACAGCAGAAGTGAAAAATTTTACAAAATTATAGCAATATAAAATAAAATTAAGAAAACATTTTATCCCAGGCCACACAAAATTATTCTGGTTACACAACACAATATTTTTTTCTTTGATCAAAGTCTTACTCAATTTCTATTTTACTTCAACTCTAGCCAGTAATACCTTGTCACTTTACTAAAGTTTTATCCAGCTCTAGCATGTAAAAGTGTACCACCAATGTCTCACAATAAGCCATGAGAACTTGCTGGATTACCCCAAGTTCTCCTAAAAGTCAAGGAACCATGGAAACAAATATATTATTTTTGTCTCCTGAGATTCTTTTCTTGATTTTGTTTTTCAGATGTCTCTGTCTATAGGCTCACCAATTATAATATTTGCTCACTGGTAGCTTGGTACATGTGATTATATTCATCAGTACCTTCCTAAATGCTGACAAATCTATTTTGTATTATGACACTTTTCATATGTATTGTCAAACCTAGATTCCTACAGCAATTAAGGAACTGGAAATAAAAATAATTTTTCAAATGTTAGAAATGTAAGTACATGCTTTTTGTCAATGAAAGCATGTTGTATTGGCTGTAAACCCCTTTGAAGAAGCTACTGCTTCCAAAATTGATGATATCATAAATCTACTTTTCAGAATCTCTGTTGATACAATAGTGCACATCATTCTCCTCCTTAGAATCAATATTTTATTGGTTCAGATTTGTGGTTTACCTGTCTCTGGGCACTTGAGACCATTCCTTGTGCATGCACAGTCACTGTTTTGGTGGGGAACAGACACAGTGGATTTCCAGACTGCTTTGGGTGATGGCAATACAAACATTTTAGCTGCCCAAATTCCTCTTGGCATCAGTTATCATGGATTCAGAACAGGAAGAGGAATTCATATAGCAGAGTTCACCCCCAAATTCCTTCTCGACAGTTTGCACAGAAAATATGACAGAACAAGTGGAATTACCATGGCACAAGCTTGGTGGACTATTTCACCCCTTTGGGACTACGATCATTGGTATGAAAATATTTGCTGAAATCCATGTCTGCACAGTATTTGCCAAGCATGAAAAAAGGCAGGTGACAGCTGAATTCTCTTTGCCTAAATGTTAGTGTTACTTACTTTGCAGTGCTTCAAGTACAACATTTCCAAGAGAACATGCTCCTTTCATACAGCCCACTATATTACATTAACAGTGCCCTAATTAGGGCTGGGTTTCAGCTTTCAGAGATATTGAGCAAGACATGAAGAGAGGAAGAGCTCAAGGATATATGTGTGGGTTATAACTGATTTGCAGTTATTATCTAAGTCACTAAATACGTGTTGCTTCTTGCTTCTGACATAATTTGAGTTCAACTTTCACACAGTGATTTCTGGTCAGCACATTACACAGGAACTCTGATACAGCATCAAAAATTTTTCTCTTCAATGTCCTTATTTTTCTCATATTCTTTGCTGAAGGATCTATTTAGACTTGACTTTATTGACCTGCTGAAAAAAAAGTGTTCCTAGGTGTAGGTCTTGCTGCTATGCTCTTGAAAAGACTGTTTGTCTTGGATCTACTTTGCATCTCTCAGCTGTTTTTATTGATATCTCCTGGTAAACTTGAAGAGTTACATCAGTTCTGCAGAATTTCCTTCATCTTCACGCAGTGCTGACAACCAGGTATGGTCCATAAGCTGTGAAAATCATCTGTTACTACCATTTATTCTCTGCAGCAGTCTCGTCTCAACCACACAGCAAGAGGACATTTTCAGCAGCTCTTGCAGTCTGTACTATGTCTCTCTTTCCTTGCACGGTTTTTATAAGGACTCATTGAACCACGCTAGAGCCCAGAGAACAGATCCTATCGAGCACTTTGCTCTGTCTTTGAACAACAACATGTTTACAAAAAAAAAAAATCAGAACGTATTCTGCATAGGTTCATTTTCTAAGATCTCCATCAGCTGTTTCTGCTACCATAAGGGCCATCTGGTCATATTTCAGTGGGAAAGGGTCAGTTTCAAAAGCAGCACCCTGTTCTTCTTGACATCACCATGCACTTGCTGCCTTATCTTTGTTGCTGTCAGTAGGTCATCAATATCTCCTCCCTGAACTTGCTCTCCAGCAGTCAAATAAGTGGGTTACATCTATTCAGCTCTTTCCAGGTCTAACCAACTGTTCTCAAGCAGTTCCAATGAAAGTTCAAAATCTGGTTGGTATTTCTATATAGCTACAAATCTGCTGGAATAAGGAATCATTCATTTTGTCATGTCTATTTTGTCATACAATGCTTCACTGCTCAGCAGCAAAGTAGTACCTTCTGACAATTCCAGTTCAAGAATAAATCCCTTTGTAACACTTAAAATAAGTCTGTATCTGGTCTTTTACCAGTTACTAATCTTTTTTTACCAAGAACACTTCTGTTTGAACAGAATGTCTCCCATTTTTGTGATGAATGTGGACATTTGGGAAGTTTTCTAGTATAGATATGGTTTTTTTATGGTACAGAAGTTCAATTTGTCACTTGCAAAACAGAGTCAAAAAAGAGAATTCTGTCCAATTCTCCTGCTTAAATGTCCAAAATAACCCCATCATAATTGGGCTATACCAATGCCAGAAATACAAAATTCTGGCAAGTTCCACTACCAGCATTTTCCAGGTAACCATGTTTTTAGGTGGCAGAGTTACACTCCAAGGCCATAGTTGATTTGTGAAAATCAGTCATTACAGCAAACTCGAAATGCACTTGGCATGTGTCATCACAAGCATTAGAGATTTATTTAAGTGCTTCTAGTCCAAGTGGACATCTTTCAAAATTGGAAGGCAACAATGGCTCTGGGCAGGTTTCAGAAGGCCAGTCTGCAAATTCATACTGTGCAGTGGCAGTACATTGGCACGTGGATCTTCTGAAGTTGTGCAAATCATTCAATGCCTTCCTTGTGAATTTGGAAAAATGTCCGTTGGCTCCCTCTTCTTCTCTGCTTATCTCCGTAGATGTGACATGTCTTCTTCAAACCCCCAATAAAAACACTGTCTGAATTGTAAGCTGCACAACAATTCAGCAGCTCAAGTAAATAAAAACAGTAGTAGCAGATGTACAAATGAAATGGCATCCAACTTCATTTCACCAACCATCTTGGAAAAGCAACTCATGCAGAAAGGTTATTGCACGCAAAAAGACTGAGTTATGCAGATAAATCTGTTTGACTCAGAATTAGCAATCGTTATCAAGCTGGTTAAGCACTGCTTGGTAAACACAGTTGGTCAAGTGCCTGGAGCCATCAATTTTCCCAACATGCACAGTGGGATCAAGCCAGAGAACAGAAATGGAAAGGTATAGGCTCCTCTTTTCACCCAAAGTTATGTGCTTACGTTTTTCTATTCCTCCCGCGCAGGTGCTTGGAAAGTAGTAAAGAGGGGCAAGCTTTCACATGTTAAATCTGCAACATATTGTTTGATTTCTTTAAAGGGTGTAAAGGCCTTCTCACCTTTGGAATCCTTTGGAAATGGACATCCTTTGGAATTGGGCATCCTTTGGAATTGGGCCTCCTTTGGAATTTTTTCCTGACTACTTTTTATTGACTTTCTGGATAGAACTGCAACTACTCCTTTTCTAGGCTCTGTTTTGGTATTAAAGAAACTTGAAATAAAACTTCTTTAAATTGGAATACAAACAACCTCTTCAATGCTTAATGCAGTGTAACAGACCCAGTTTAAAGTACAATCACGTTCACCTTTCCTGAGGGCCCTCGTGTGGATGGATGAGCTTTGCACCGGCATAGCCAGTTCAGATCTTGCTTGTCTGGAATTGTTGAAAAACTGTGAAATGACCAAGGCACACTGAAACTTGATCACAATAGCCTGATAACTGCAGGCATAAATCAACTAGGCAACCCACCCACCATTATCTCAGCCTTCAGTGACTGCACCTCTACAAACGCAGGACCAGGGTAGGAGGTAACTAGTCATGTGGCTCAGCATGAGTGCTTTATGAACTAAACTATACATATGGTGACTCTATATTTTCTTCCAGTCGCTACCTGGGTGCTTTTTACAGCTCAAGCATATTTATACCCTGTGTAATTCTTCCAGAACTTTATCCTTCAGAAGAATACCTGATTAGCTCCTGCTCTGTTGAGCTGTTGCTTCTGCTGTGTCAGTTAGGCTTATACTGCATGACCATTGTCAACTATGCATGCTCTTTCCGTGCACAGGATGGTTTTCAGTAAGGATTTTTTTCCTCAGTCATTCTCTCATCTAACCCACAGAAGACACCTACAAATAACTAGTCTGCACTTCACATTCCCATTTTTGATCCACTGTTTTAGGAAAATGTCTTCAAGTCCTTCATGTGCCATCAACAAATCATAGAATGGTTTGGGTTAAAAGGGACCTTAAAGATCATCTAGTTCCAACCTCTCTGCCATGGGCAGGGACACCTCTCACTAGACTAGGTTGCTCAGAGCCCCATCCAACCTGGCCTTGAACACTTCCAGGGATGGACATCCCCACTGAAGAGAATTAATTCTTTTTAGAGGAAACAGCTTCCTGCTTTTCTCTTGGTAACTCGTGTACAGCCAGATCCAAAAGTTTTATTGTGCTTTTTATCCTTCCTTGCATATGGGTTGTGATTTTCCCGTCGTAGCCCATTCATTAAGTTCCTTTCCAAAGTGGTGTATCTCTCCTGGCTCAGAGATGGCCATGTGCCGGGTCCAGGGCTGGCACAGCAGATTATGAAACATGTGAGTCACTGTCCTGCCAGGCAGCATGGCAAAACCTCTATTAACACATCTTGTTAATACACATAGAAGCCTCTCCCAGGTTTTCCTTTCCTGTCCTAATATGCCACTCTGTCTTTTATTCCTTACTGCTTCCTCTTCCTGCCCTAGGGAAATATCTTATTCTGACTGTTCTTATAACTATTTAATATCCTTGACTTCTGGTTTGAAAATTTTGGTTAAAGGGTTAGGTGTCAGCAGTCAATCCAACTAGTGCTCATTCCAGTAGCCCTGATTCCTCAGGGAAAGTGATAGCTCAGAATCCATCCAGCATTCTTAGGCTCCTCCGGTGGTCACTATCTTTTTTTATTGTTGTGACACAGTTTTACCATCTTGGAGCTATAGCAACTGACAAACGGGATAAATTTGTGTAGTTTCCCTTCAAACTCCAGCACAGAGCTGCACAGATGTGCCCACTGCATGAGCAATCCCCCACTGCCTTTTGTTTGTTTTGAGCCTTGCTCTCTCGAGCCTCACTCCATGTGCCTTAGCTCTCCCACTGGCACAAACAACACACAATCAATTCTTATAGGCTTTACTCGGTGCCTTTCAAGATCTTGCCATCTCTTTTCCAGATGGAAGAGTCCTAGTTTATTTAATCATTACTCATCTTTACCCACCCCCATTGCCTTTGAATCCTTTCTAGCTCCACTACATTCTTCCTGAGACAAGGAGATGAGAAATGCATACGGTGTTAAAGATAGGAGTGAACCAAGGTTATTTTCTGCTTTGTTCTCTAATCCTGCCCTGGCAATTTCTAACATTTTAATTGATTTTCCACTCAAAAAAAATTGCTTATGATTTGATGGATCTGTCAAAACTCCAAGGTCTTGCTCCTAGGGGCAACAGTTAGCTCCGAGTCCATAAACATATAGCCCGATGTTGGAGGTTTTTTCCTAGATACACATCTTTCCACAGCCTGCAATGTCAGAGCTACAGCAGAAATTGCACTTCTAACTCTCCATTTCTCCAGTATGCACTTACAGCATCCTAAAAAGGGCCAGAAGTCAGGGTTGCTGCTCTCTAGCTTCAGCTGCAGAGTAAAATAAATGGACTGAATCCAGCCACGGATTTACAGTAAAATGGTGTGAGGCCACAGATATGGGTATTGGGACACTTCACATCCCATCTCCTTCTCTAGCGGGTGAGACAAGAGCGAGTACATTCCATCCACATGCCACCACTACCACAGAGTTCACCAATTCCTGTGTGGAAGATGTGAAACAAACACATTAAAGACAACATTTTGTCTCAAGAAGAGCTTAAAGTCTTAGGAGACAAAGAAAGGAAAGGAAAAGCACACAGAGTGAAGTGATCTTACAAGTATGTGCAACAAGTCAGAGCAAAACCAGGAGAGGTAGCTCTACCCGTAAGCCGTGTAAAAGTTATTTTTGCTGCCTACTCTGACCAGAATAGAAGAAAATATTAGGGGGACTTGGCTAACCCCTTGTTCCTCTAAAAACAAAAAAACTCAAGCTGTAAATAAAACAAAAGGTCTCTACACAGAGGTTGCTTTTCTGTTCTTGGCACTCAAGCCTCCAGTCAAAGTCACCCAGAGCTGATCTCTGTTCTCATATCCTGCTAGACAAAGGATTGTCCAGCACACACCAAAACCACAGACCTGGAAAAATGACTGGAAACTTTGCCTATAGCAAATAGGAGTAAGATTAGAAAATCTGGGAAAGAAATGAATATTTTAGATACTCTTTTCATTTCATGTTTTTTCTTTTATTTTTTCCTTTTTCCCCCCTCGCTCTTTTCTCATCCCCTCCCTATTCTCCCTCACCTCAGTATACTTAGCAAAGCACCCGTGCCAAGCCACTTCAAGCAGAGCCATGGCAAAAATTTACACTGTGCAGGAGCCCAGAAAACATCTCCATTCCAAGCTGCATGCAGGCGTGGGCGGACTCAAGGTGTCATATCGGGCTGTCGAATAAAGTATGAGCGGACAATAGTGAATCAAAACCCTTTAAATGAATTGTTTGTTTTCGCTCACTGCCTGGTAGGTGCACCTGTGCTCCAGATGATATACATCTTTGTTTTCCTGCTTAATATTCAGCACATGAGACACACGCATAGAAAAATAAATAAAAAGGAGAAATGCAGGAAGAGAAAATGGATTATTTTTTCTCAAGTGCCTTCAGAATTAAATCTTACCGGTAAGGTCATGCACACAGAAGGCTGGAAAGACTGGGCAATTACCCGTGAGGCTTGCATAATAAATGGAACTAGTGGGTAGGAGATGGGGGCACTGAAGGGGGAAAAGGGCTGATGGGGGAAAGGAGCTGCATCACACACACTGCCAGTGGGACCACGGGTGTTTGATAGCATAAGCAGGTGCAGGAGTGTTTCTTAGAGTCTAACAGGGAAAAGAGGTCTGTCTGGTATCTCTTGTGACTATAATGCATTTCCCCCAAGATGCAACTGAAATATATTGTAGCTTCTGTTGTTCTGATGCAGGTGAACCTGCATAAAAGACTGTAAAAGTAGTCAGCTATTTCACAGGCTGAAATCTTGGCGAAACAAGCTGCCATTGTGTAGAGTGAAAGCAATAAAAAGAGGAGAGGGAGAGGGAAGAAGGGTTTCTGCAAACACAGGCTCTCTCATAACCATTGAATCCTTTTTTTCCTCTTTTCTTTTGCTAGTGTGCAGTGTCAGGAATCTAACTGAACTGTACTTTTGGCAGCAGCTCCTGCTAGATGTAAGCAGTGAACTTGCCCTGCCCTCCAAGATAAAAGTTTAAAAAACTCAAATGGAAACTGCTCCTAAGAGCACAAGCTGTTAGAGCAAACCAAACTGGAGCTGCTGTGTTGGTTTTTCCCTTTGGGATACCATCACGATGTTTTGCAGTGATGGTTTCATACCCTGAGGCCCTTGAACACTGGAGGGAGGGATCCTAATTTTTTTCTATTGACTTCAGCAAAACCCTTCTCTGAATTAAATCTAGGAGTTTAGTTGGCTTCCTGAAGAGGTTAGTAAACTATTTTCAGTACGATTACTACTTAGCTGAAACTAAGCTCCTTTAAAAGCCTTATATAAGAGCAAGGTTTTTAGGCTTTGATTCCCTGTAGCCTCCATACTGAAAGCCCGAATTTCAAAGGGCAAGTGTAGGTGGCAGTGCCACATGTGAGAAATCTGTCCAGGGACTGAAGAAAAAATTGTCTGCAGTTACAGGTCTTTGTTTTGATACACACTAAGATTTAAGTTAATTAGTCCTGATGTATCCTAGTCCCAGATATCCCACCAAATCACTACTGCCAATCTGCTTTCTTTTTCTGCGACCCTGAATAGGCACCCACCCACATTGCCCCCAGCATCTTATGCTTTTTCATGTGCTCACCTTTCAAGCAAAGGACTGGGTGAAAGCCACCAAACTAGCTAAATTAACTGCAGAGAGCAAAGGAAATATGACTGAGCCATACTCTACATTAAGTGCAGGTAATGTTTCCAACAATATAAAGGCAGAAAGATTTAGAAGCGATGGAGTTACCAGTGTTCATTTGGGAATGAACTGCATCTGAAGCTGTGCCCTTCAGCAATGTGCTGTGTTGAAATCAAAATAGATAATTATAAAGCTGATCTATGGACTAACAGAGTAAAAGGCACAAGCACCCTTATTACACTCAGATGGCTGGTGATAGTCGACCCTTATGTTCTTGTCCGTTGATGAAGGGGTCTTTGTCAGGGAAGAATATCCAGTCTTTGGGAAGATGCCTTCCATAAAGTTGGCATTAGCACTAGCATTAGCCCAAAACTTTACAGTACAGTAACAAAATATGGGGTCAGAGATGAGAGAGTTCATAGCAAGGATTTTCTCACTAACAAAATGAAAGCTTCAATATTTCACTTCAGAGAGCAGGGCCCAACAGAAGTACATACTCTCTTTATCACTTCAGAGGCAGAGGCATTATTAAGGTTACTGAGGTGTAAGGATGGGAAGCCGGAGGCCTGAAACTGTGCCTCTGAGTACTTAAAAATGTAGGCTTTTAAGGGAGTATCAGCAGGTAGCAGCTGTTTTAAAATGTATATATATCTATAAAAGGCAGAACCAAGAAGTACTTTTTTAAAGAGAGACATAAGATGAACCCAAAACAAGACAGCCTTCTCCACCTTGGAACAATATGTGAAGATGCATTTCAAGTGTCCCCAAGCCTGTTCACTCCATTACATGATAATTTGTAAGGAAACCTGGAAATAATTGCCTTGGCTTTGATGATGGCAGAGCCTCTGGTATTGTCCAGCTGAAATTGCCTCCTTACATTCTTCTTTCTTGCTGTCTCTGGCAAGTTATTTCCATACTTGTCCTATGATGTCTGTATTTTTCACTCTCCCACTATTAACAGGAACACACACAACACTCAATTAAAAAAAAAATCTTCAAATCCTGTTGAAAGGCCTTCATTAAAATTCTATTAATATCTGTTTGTCTCACACTGTGAATAAATTGTTGACACTTCCATGTTCTTCTAAACAAAGCCAAAAATAAAGCACTATCTTTCTGAAAAACACTTGACATGCAAGAACAGCCAAGTTCTTGATGGAGCACACTATATTTTCACTAAGGGCTCCACTGTTGAATATTCTGGCAGCTTAAGATGTTCATCTAAACAGTGAATGCTGTGATAATGGATGCAACATTTCACAATTTAGTTGGGGATCTGCCTACACGAGACACAGTTGCTGAGAAATGGACAGATGGAAAAAAACAAAATATTTCTTCAGGCCCCTGACTTTCACTAGCTTTTCACTTCATAACCCTTGAAGTGAGATCATGAAGTTCCAGATAGTTTGAAAAAGAATCCAAATTTTGTAAACATCCATGTATTTACAAGCTTTTTCCCTTCTCCCATGTCCCTCTTAGGCAGCACTTCTGCCCCTGTGTTAGGATAGAGTACAAAGAGAACACAAGTAGCATTTTCTAGCGTCACTGCCATGCACCATTAATATTTTGCAGAAGAACACGAAAACTTTCCCAAATCAAGTACCCAGCAGTTTCTTTGAAAAGGCTAATCTAAGCAGGTATCTCTTGCTTAGATTGCAGGTATCACTTGCTTAGAAACTGAATGAGCCAGGTGAGTCAGAGGTCAGGAGTATTCTGTTTCACATCAGATGTAAAGTTCCTCACAGAAGTCTGTATGTCACGTAAGAGTCTTACTGCGGTTTTAGCCATTCAAGAAAAAATGCATCTTTCCAATGAAGAAGTTTGTGCAAAAAATTTCGTTATTCCAGAAAAGCGATGCTTTGTTAGGCAAAATCAGAATTATTTGGCCTTAGCTAAGCATCACAGGGTCTGATTATTTTTATTGCTCAGAAGCTCAGAGCATGAACGGTTCCTGTACAAACCACCCTTCACTACAAGCAACTGGTGCAGAGGTCTGGCAGATTTGAGATCAGCACCAGAAACTGTAGAGCTAAAGCCAAGAAACTTTTTACCACAGATCAGCATGAACCCTCAAAGATACTTACTTTTGACCTTTACACTAACCTGAAGAATATGCTCAGTGAAGTTCTTTCATAACATTGAGCTTTACAATTTAGATCACTAGTAGGACTTTGGTGCCAAGCCAGGGAAAATGTCATCCAACCGCTTGCCCCATTTATGTTGACCTGAAACAACTTCAAATACAGGATTGCCAGGAGTTTGTGAATCAACAGACACAATGGGAGGAAAACAAAGTATTTCGGAAAGCAAAAGCAAAACTATGCATGATTTGACTCACTGCCAACTCGGATGAGACCTAAATTCCTATGAATATTAGAAAGATGTAAAACCTCAAAAGAAATCAAGAGGCCTGTAAGGGGAGTTCTGTTTTTTTTCCAGATATTCTGCCCTTCATTCACAAAAATGTTCCTATGCCATGTATGGCACCAACAGGACCACTTGCCTGCTAACACACTGCCCGCTACCTCTCTCAGTTTATTGCCAGGCACTGCTTTGTACACATGCAGTCAGGTTACAAAACTCTGCAGAGGACTTAGTGCGCTGGCCATCAACGCAGTGTGTGGTCATCCACACAGAAAATCAAAATGCATATAGAGATGTCAGACTACCAGTTCACATGCACATATCAGGACCCCAGAAATTAAAAAACCTAGTCTTTCGGAATTAAATAGAGGAGATGTATTTTTTTTTTTCCTGCTTTTTTCAGCTCGCAGAATCTCCTTAGTACTTCTTAAGTTGGTCAAATTTCTCACTATAAAACTAGACTGCACCTACTTCTTCAGGTCCGGCAGGATTCACTGTAAACTTTTCCAGTCCATCCACACACGGTAATTTAACCTTGGAGACATTTTCCTCATCAATGAATATACTGCTTCATCTTTTCAGTGTTTCTAGAACTGTATTGAAGGAGCGTCCTGTTCCCAGGGTGTTTTCCAGGAAGGCTTCCTTGCAGAGAAAAAGCGAGGGTGGAAACATGGCTTAAATCCTCCAATATGTCGCAGCCAGAACAAAGTGAAAGCAAAGAAAAATACAAAAAAAATGGGAAACAAAATTTACACCTGACATTTTTAGCATGACTGGCTAGAAAAAGCGCTGGGCTGGGATTTTTCTGAACCTCACAATGGTGTGGTAAGCTGCAAAGAAAGAGGGAGGTATTTTGTTAGGAATGTAGTCAGCATGGTGCTGCTCCCTAGTGAAGCAGCACAAACACTTGCCCACACAACAGAAAGGTACTTCAATTCTGCTTTGAGCTGTATTAATCCATGTATGCAAGCACCTTGTAGCACAGGCGAGACACCTCACAAACTGGCCCTGCCTGAGAGCTGCAGAAAAAACAGGCACATAATAACTGAAAAACTTAGAAGTGTCATTGCACAGAGAGAGAGAGAAAAACATGAACATTATTTCTAGATACATCTCTAAATGATGGAGCAAACCAAACAATTTTCTCCATTTCATTATACCCGAGCACAAAGAGAGGGATCCTCTGAATCACTCCAAGCACCTCCCCCAGTGATGCCTGAGGGGCTACAGCACTGTACGGAACTGAGCCAAAGAGCCAGCCATTAAAAGAAACCTACTCATTATGTGTTCATGCTGATATCGTGATTTAACCCCAGAGCCTTGTAAGACAAGCATTTCAGCACGTTGTTTTCACACATCTCCACCAGGTCCGCTACATTCCCTCTCATTACTTTTGCAAACACAACCAGTATTTTATACTCTCCAGTTCATTCATTCTTAATGTTTGTGATTCTTCTTATAAAGCTTGGAAATAGCACTTCTTCCTCAAAAGATTTTGTCTTTTCCACTTGGCCAATAATATTTCTGCTGTCACATGGTGGGAGCCAAGACAGTCTTGGTTTGTTTGTTTCTTTGTTTATGCACTGGCACCCCTGATCTGCCTTTCCTGTAGAATATCAAATGAAACGAGAACCATTAGCATCTCTGGTGCAGGACACTGAAAACATATGCATGGCCTCGTCTCAGGAAAACGCGAGAATTTTCTCCTTTATCCTAATGTCTTGCTTACATTAGAAGATAAAGGAGAGGAATTCATCTCACCTAACATCAGTACACACACATGCACCTTATATTTCCTTTGTAGACACATGAAGTAAAAGACGTTTGCCTTTTATCGTGCTTCATACCATACTCGCTCTTCTCTTACGAGAATACCCATGTTACTGAAATGTGGTCTCTCCATTCCCAGCAGCAGTCAAGGGTGACTGCTCAGATATAAATGGCTATTTCACACTCTCAGAGTCACATGAGGTGAAGTCCAGCCAGTGCATCCTGATCGCATGAAAAACACAGAGCACGAGAAGAAAAACAAGGGTACCCTTGCAAAGAAGTTAGTATTTTCAGTTTGTGTCTTCTGAAACTGTAAGATGACAAATGGAGATGGTATCTTGTAAGCTTTTATTTCCACTATTTTCAACACTGGGAGCTCAGCTGATGAAAGAACAGAAGTGGTTGAATTTGTATGACTACATTCTTGGACCTTCTCTGTCCTCAGTTATACAGCTATTTATAAAAAGATCCAAAAATTAAAAATTAAAACAAAACGTAGGATTTTGTACTTTTCTGGTGTAAAAGAAAAGGCAGCTAGGATGTTGCGGATGAGTGGGGCTTTGCAAAATGAAGGCCTTGTTACTCTTGTAAAATCATGGCTCACTTCTGTCACTCCGGCTAAGAAGAGAAGAACTCTGGGAACAACTTAGAGTGAGCTAACTTAGAGGTAGAAAAACAAGTTACATAACTTTTGTGTGATCACCTAGTGGTTTATGGTGGTTGGTTGAATTATTATTTGTTATAGTTCTGTGGAATGCAGTTGATAAGGCCTTAACTGCTTTAAAAGGCCTGGTTTTGCATTAAAGTAGCCTTCCTTTCCACCTGCCTCTGGACTCTGTGTCGTTCGTCATCGCGACACAAGGACTCAGGCATTTGAGTTAAAATCCCTGCAGTTCTCCAGAAATTGATTTGAACTAGCAGCCAGGATTTCCAGAGCCATGGAACTGCCCTGACTTTCAGCTGCCCTTGACCCCTTGGACGTACTCTTGACAGTTTTCTGCTGCAAACTCAGCCAAGGAGGGGGTAGCGCAGGTGCATGGATTTCTTATTGCCTTTTTTGTGGTGTTATTTCCATATCAGTTTAGTCAATTTTCCTGTTTATTCACCTCGACTATATTCTGCTCAGTGCAGGAGAAATCACTCTGGGTTCAGATATCTCATGTAAATGCATAGCTTACATTTTTATTTTCGGCGTGGACAGCTTACATCTCTGTAAAATGCCAATGACTGCCACAGACTGGAGGATGCTGGCTTTTTCTAGCAACTTTCTTCAGAGAAATAGATTCATTTCCAGTTTAGTGAACTGAAAGGATCAGGCCTTGTGGATGCAGTACAGGGAGAGAGAAGGGGGTTCGTGGCCTCATTTCGTTACTTTCAGTGGAACTGCATCTATGCTGTTCCATAAAACTGCGCAAATGTAAACGAGGTGTGAACTGCTTTCACATCTCATTTAGGTAACAGATGAGGCATGAAATGTGTTTCACGGGCACGTGTACCAGAGCAGTATGCTAAGGCTTGTGACAATGAAGAACTCCTTTTTTCACACAGAAGCACCCTTTCTCAGAGCACCGGATTAGCTCTGAAAGAATGTGTGAAGAGGAGAAATATCATCAAGAAATGGCATGTTGTCTGCTTTTATTAGCTCTCAAAATATTTTGGATAGTAATCGAAGTTCCTGAGGTCCTCTGTCATTGCAAAGTTTGAATCGTTTTTCTTTTCCCACAAAATAAGTCGCCTCCAGATGGTACCAAAAAATGAAAATAAATAAGCGAGTAAACATGAAGTCTCTGCTCCTAGCAAGGAGCTTCTGAGCCAGAAAGCAGAATCATTACTTCTGAAGAACAAGAATCTAAAGTAAAAAAAATAGTCTTCAGTCATTTTTCCAAAAATACAGGTTGCAAGAATGTTCTTGCCAATCACACAGCACATGTAACATCACAGGGCTTTTTTTAATTTCCAAAACAAGTACAGGTAAGGAAGAGGACACATAACTCAGGTTTAAGGTAAACAAACATAGCTATGAAAAAAGTTGGGAAAATGTGAAGAAAAAAAGCAGCCAAAGTCATCATAAAAAAAAAAAAGTTAAAAGTAACAATGGGTTCTAAATTAGAGAGATTCTGAGATGAACTATACAACCCGTGGAGAGATATTCACCCCCTTGATATCAGGTGAGCATAGAAGGATATTTGCTGGCAGAGAGTCAGAGGAAAATCTAAAATGTATTTTGATGCCAGTGGCACAGTTGAAAAGTTCAGCAAAGGACACCGTCATGAGGAGAACTTCACATGCTAAGGGCAGCAGAAATGTAGACATCCAAGAGGAAAGCAAAGAAAAGCAAAGCAAAGAAAAACTTCCTTCGCATCACAATGATAAAGAGTTCAAAATATGCTCTGATTTTTTTAGAAACCTACCAAAAGTCACTTGAGATGTCTTCAGCATTTATACCTTTTATCAGAGAAAAAGTTTGAATGTACCTGTTCAGAATCTGAAGTACTACTTTTTGAATTTTCTATCAAATGTGAAACTACTAAAAAACCAAAACAAACACATTTTTGCTCAATTAAATACAATTCTCTTGATTGACCTTACAACTTTTGTAAACATTAGAAATTAATTTAATATTAATTACACTTTTTTCATCGGTAGAAATGATTTCTTAGAAAGCACCGCTCATTGACAGTACTCAAAGCCCTGTAAGAAGGAGACCTTTCTCTCCTGCTCTGTAGGTTTTGGCTCACAGTTTCTTGCAGAATGTCCTTTTTTTAATTCAGGTAGGGCATGTCAGATACATACACAAATTGACTACTGATGAATAATGGCTTTACAATACTGAAATTATATCTTGAAGAACCAAATACTTTAGCCATTACTTAGGCAAAACCCTCCCTAATTTGAGACCGAAAGGGAAATCTACCTGAATAAAACCTGCATGATCAGGCCAAAAATTGAAGTGAAAAGGAAAAGAACAAAGAGAGAAATAAGTAGAGGACTCAGAGTTCTGAATAGTGCTGAAATGACCTGGAGGAACATTGCTAATGATTCAGAGAAGTCATTGCAAACATTTTTCTTCTTGTGCATCTCCCTCCAACTTAGAGAGCATTTGATTGCTGTTCTTTAACATAAACACTCCCTCCTTCGCTCTGTTTGATCTAATTGGTACATGCCAGCCCTCCTGGACTACCATCATTCCCTCAATTAAATGATTATAAATCTCTTGGCTAGCTCTCATTTTCAAGACTGCAGACTGCCTGCATGCTAAGTTAGCACCGCTCCCACCTCCCTTCTTGACCCTTCTTCTACACTTCTCCCTCCATCCTTTTCCTACCCTTACCTTAGGTTCCCCACTTCACCCCATCATTCTTTCTGAATGCCCTTCTCCATCTTTTCCCGAGAAGGGCCTGTTCTGCAGACTCAGCTGTGACCCACAGAATCCACATGCAGCCAAAGCTGCCGACAGATGCCCACAGCCTGGCACCCACATGCTTCTGATTCATACCCAGCCATCGAGATCCCTTCAAAGTCGGTCTGCTGCCAATTAATCTCGCTTTTAAAGGTGACTGTCATGACATGGCACATCAGCAGTCCTCTGGCATTCATCCTCTTTTCATCTCTGCATAGAAATGGATTCACAGGAACATTGTCCTTATCTGTCCTTTGCAGTCGTTTTTCTCTAGATCCATTTAGCGTTTTACTTACCTTCCCAGATGAGCATCCCAATGACAGTGGAGACCCTGGGCTTTACACTATAGCTTCAAACCACAAGGTAGAAATGTCAATCTGTGTGTCTCTGCCTCTCCTTTTCCCGTAAATGAGTTCATCTGTCTAGATAAATAGCAGCCATCCGCAGATCCTCTCGAAAAGATCACTGCCTCAAAGATAAAAGGTACAGTAAATAAGTCGTTTGGAGATAACCATTGTCTCAATTCATCATTTGACTGACTCTCAGCCATTAAACTTATTTGCTAACAGGCTGGAAAAAACAGAGGGTCCTTTACATCTTTCTGTGGAGCACACAAGGCACTTCAAAATATCTCTCTCAATAATTTTTTTTTTCTTTTGCTACCAGCATTTCTTTTTTTGTTGCATCTTCTGCAAGGTCATCACCGGAGAAGTACCAATTGTGCAGCCTGTTGGCAGAGACAATTAAGCCAAAATTACGGGGTCTGTCTGAAGGGTCAGCAGCAGCCCAGACATGAGCAATGGAAATGCAAAGGTCAGATGCCAACTTTAAGAAATTAGCTACTAGAAAACACACAAAAGAGACATTTTTTAGATTAGGGACAACCAAACCGAGCAACCCAGGCAGTGGAATATGATGGGGCGCCTCTGAGATTCACATCAACTTCTCTGTGGCAGTGTTACCGAGGAGGGACTAATCAGAGCTGCAGAGAAGCAGCTGATAACAGCCTACTTCCCACATTCCTCTCCATAACACCTGACACACTTCTCCCTTACTATGACCCGCACATATTGCTGACCTGATCAATTTGCCAATACTGTTTCAGGGATCAGACAAAGACCAAGACTATACCGTGGTCCTTTCTCTCGGTTCAGTGATCGAACAGGTCCTGCTGCAATTCTCTCAGCACGTGCAAACCCTGAGTACTCAGACTTGTGTTTTAATCTGATGCAGGGACGTTGGGATGGCATTTCACTGTCAATGGAATGTGGGGCTGAATGGCATTTAATTAGATATTCAAAGCCATTCAACATTTTACATATTTTATGTAATGGTCTAGAAAATATGCTTTTTAGCATATAAGACTGCAGAATTAATGTCTGAGGACTGCATTATTGTTACAACTTCATGCAGTGGCAATATAGATCACCTTTCCTGAGCACTTAACGAACAAATACCGTTGCAAAAGCACCACTTATCCTCTATTACGGTAAGAGCAAAGATGCTGTGATAATACTCCGTTATTTGTATTTTATGAAGTGCACAGAATAGACAATCATCTTATCAAATAAATCTATTGGTGCAGTAGAGTGCAAGCTTTTCAATGAACTGTTACTTACCTGCTGCTTTTTGATCTTTTGAGGTGTGTTTGTGTGAGGTGCTAATTCAAGGAGTCAATGAGCTTCAACCAGCATTCAGCACACCTCAGAAATGTGATCTTACAGGTGTCCCTGTTCTGTGTTTCAGTCAATCAGAGACCACTTTATGCATAACAAAGACCATGACTGAGAAACATGAAGTATTATAGTTCTGCAAATATCTTTTCAGAAAGCCTGATTTGCCTTGTTAAATACTACATGTGAATGCTGATCAGGAATCCTGCCATGGTTAGATAGTTGATTTTCTAAGAATTAAGAATAAAACTAGCAAACAATCAAAAAAGGCAGATTCTTTTGATTCCAAAGCATTTAATTCATGATCAAACACAAAACTTAAATGAGAAATACTCTCATTAATCTCATTTTATGATCTATCCATGATATATAATTTTCAGTTTTGTCTTTCATCCCTTCTTCCTACCATGCATATCTTTTCTTTTTCTTTCTTGTCTTTTCTCTCCTGAACCTCTGAGGTACTGTTTCACCTTTAAAACTAATAAAACTTTTTAATCATCAAGCTGTTAATTCAAATATTTCTTTTTCACCAGTGAAGAGAATTAACATTTTCTTCACTTTCCTGTAAGGGATTTGCAATCAGTCACTAATCAAGATAAATAGAAGAGAAATCACAAACTACCCAAGGCCAAGAGTTTTGTACTTGGGTGCTTAATGACAAGCACATAAATCCATATATAAGTAACCAAATAAACAACCCAATTTAAAAAAATACAGAACTTCCAGCAATCCCCATTGATTTCCCTAGTCACTTTGTTTTCTTCATTGCTAGTGAAAAATTGAGTACTTATACACAATGCCTAACTCTAGGTATTCACATTTGAAAATATTCACCTCGGAAAAACTATTCTGAGAAATTTCTGCCCCAATACAAGAAGTGAAAAGTATCAAAATTTTGTTGACAACTGTAAATTATGGAATTAAGAAGATAACTTCTTATATCTCATACAATGTCAAACCTACTGATTCATGGTGCCACCGACTTATGTGTATTGACCTGAGGGATTTCAGGTAACTAGCAAATAAAAGTGTTCTTAATGACTGGTAAGTCAAGGCATACAAGTCTGTAAAGCCTAAGACAGCCACTGCCTGATTTCACACTTGCTTTTGAAGCAGATAGCAAGAAAATTTTTACCAGACTGAAACTCATAATCTTGTCACAGATTAGGGAGTTCTTGGACTGCCATTTCCCAATGGGCCTGACCTATACAACAGATCCCACACAAGGGGAATTTCTAAATTCAGGCTCCCTGGATTTTTGCAGGTAGCTGGTTTGCACTATTTCAAAATCTGAGAATGGGCCAGGGAACGGAAAGGAATGGTAAGACCTAAAAAGTATTCAATAGTGATGGTTTGCCTACACCCATATCCATGCTCTTGACTCTCTGAAATCACTGATACCATAGCAAAACATCTTTGATTTTCATAATGTGGGGACATACCCCATTAGAAAAGCACCAAGAAGAGTTCTTACCTCCAAAGCTTAAAACAAAACCTACACCTCAAAAAAAAAATAAAAACATACCGAAGAATGACATGTTGCCAAGTGGTTTGGCTACTGCTAGACTGCTAGCACACTCATTTTCCTTCAGGCGTTTCCCAGGTGGCTACAGAATCTTCCAGCTGAAACCTCTGTGCTCCTGTGGCAATATTAACACATAGCAGAAGCACCGGTATCCGACCTGTCTTTGTGGGACGCAAATACAGGATGCTGTTTACTCAGGAGTGTCATTAGCCATAGGGTCTCTGAGCTCCAGTTGTTAGTAAACATTCATTATCAGAATCTCCTATGAAAATCACAAGAAGGCAGCAAATATGACGAGGCAGTCTTTTCAGTTTTTCTTACGCAACTGCCTCTCGGGACTAATTAGAGCTGCTTTTGTAATTCACAAGCTATAAATTCCTTCAGATGCTTTTGGAAACACTGTGTGATCTCCTCGGTGAGATTCTGCTTTGTGCTGATCCGGCAAGTCAGCTAAACTTCTCAAAGCATGTAACAATCTGTCTGATTAACACAGAGAGCAAAGCCGAGCGTGGTAAAGGAAAAATGGCAGCTGGTTTGTTAATTTGATGTTTCCCTTCCTCACTCACTGAAGGTTAATTGTACATCCTGCAGAAGTCTGCACTCCATTCGCCTGCTAGACTTTTTTTAATTGGCTGAATAATGCCATCTTATTTAATGACTGACCACAGCTAAGAGCAGGAACAGACTATGCCTATATTGCAAAAAGTGCAACTCAAAGCAGTACAAAGGGAATCCAAAATGCTGGTTAAGGCTGGATACCAAAACACAGGTATTCTCTCCTTTTGAGGGAAGCAAAGTTGGCACAGCCACAGCTTTTAAGTCCTGCTTGCAACATCTCCTTCCTTGTGGGCAGGTAGGACCCACCATCAGATGCTTTAAGTATGGACCAAACCACAACACCAGTGTCTCAGAGCCACAGATTTAGCAGGATCCAACCTCCTTACAACTGCCCGTATGGGGGACAGCGAGCCCACAGTAGGAGCGTAATGCACATTTGGGGTGTAAGTCCAGATAACAAAAAGGACATTTCATCCTGCTCCTGGCATGTCACCTACCTTGAGATTAGAGACAAAATGCAGAGAGGATAGTTGGTCAGCAGACCACCAACAGAAAAGGAATTTTTTTTGCTGAGGCTGGTATGCGGAAAAATAAAAGAAAGCTGATTGTGAGAAAAGCAAAACAGAGCATCAGCAGCAGAAAGGGAGTGGCAGAGCTATCCATGGCCACCCATGCAGATGGCCAAAATCCAGCTGCATAAGGAAGGACTAGGCTCTGAAAGAAAATTACCAGATCTAGGGTTAGCTGAACATAATGGAAAAGATTGAGGAACATGTTGTAATGCAAATGGTATCTTAGCAAGATTCAAATGGTATCTTAGCAAGATTTTGCATGGAGATATTTAAAAGAGGGAAGATTTAAAGAAAGAAACAATACTTTTTATTAGACAAGACTGATACAGGTGGGAAAAAAACAACCAGATCTCATACATGCTTCTTCTCTTTTTTTTTTTTATTATACTAGTTGACCTAATAAAAGATATTATAATTTCTTCCAAACCATCTCCCTCTCTCATCCTGAGAGAATCACAAGTGCAATAACTCTTTACTATCATGCTGATTTTAAAATATAACATTTAGGCTTTCCTGTAAACATATTTGGAATATGTGAAGAGTTGACAGATATTATAGTTGCATTCTTATGCCAACAATCTCCTTACTAAATATTATTGAAGACAGAACTAATCAGACTGAGATTTCTTTTCTTCTTTTTATTTTTTTCTTCAATCAGCCCCTTTGATTGTAAAGTTTTTCTGCTTTGCTTAAAAAAATAAAAATAAAGTATTGAGTAGGAAGAAGCAATATAAATGGATAATGAAAGCAAATTATTATAAAAATGTTTCCCTCTTCACTGCTACAATAAAAACAAATTGTATTATGCTAACAAAGCCAAATTGTCAAATACAGAACTACAATTTGGTTTAATATACCATTGTACCCTGCATATTCAAAATGTCCCAAAGTGTCTTATAATAGTAAAAAAACAGCCTTATTACCATATGCGTCTAATTTCGTTACCAACCAAGCACTAAATTGAACAATTAACCATCTAATATATTTATCAAAGCTTTCTGGGTTTTCTTCTCCCGCAGCTGTATACAGGGCTGTAATCCTGGAATTTTTATTTTGTTTTGGATTAGACCATAATTTTGAGTATTAAAGTGCAAGAACTGATCCAAAACTACACCAGCAAATCAGAGTTTAGCCTGTGGGGCTACATCCCTGTGAGTGCATTAAAGAGAGTCTGTGAAGGTTCACAGGCCCTGGGCAGTGATTGCCTTTTGCCCACACACATGCTCTCAAAGAGTCCCCACTCTCCCTTTGAGGCACACATCATACCCTCCAGGGAGGTTGCATATAGCTACCTTATTCTGGAATCTGTGAGACTCTGAAGTTTACAAACTCCTGAGTTTGTAAGACTTCAGTAGCAAGAGATTAGGCACTGGATACATTTGCTCACAAGAGCTATAGCCTCTGTGCCTTTGAAATATATTTATGTAAAGACAGATTTTCAGAAGAGTTCTACTGTCATGTAAAGACCAAAATATTCATCCAGATTTGGAGAATTGTACCGTGAGGATGTCAATCAATTCTAAAAACCACTGTGTTTTCCATTTCATTCCTATAAGTAGGAAAGAATTTTTACAAATCTGACCCTCCAGTACACTAAAATATAACTTCAAGTGAAACAATAAAGAATTCATCTGCGACTAACTGTAATATATACAATATCTAACCAAGTTTCATCTGAGTTATTTAAACCCTATCTCACTCTGTGCAAAATGAGAGTTCAGAAATCTCCCAGATAAAGGCTCTCAAGCTTGTCTCATTTCTGCTGCATCTAACTTTTTCAGCTGCCTGATCTCAGTCCCTACCAAAGTATTCTCCAAGTTCAAACTTAGGCCTGAAGTGAATTTCTTATTTCAATGCAGTCATCAAATCAAATTCCTGGACAAAGAAAAAAGAAATTAATCGTTTGAGTCACACCAAATTTCTAGAAGTTTCTAGAGTACTAAACTCTAATCCACCTAATGAAGTTAATTCCTAACTCCATTGAAATTCACTTTCACCCCTTTAAACAAAATCCCACTCTGCACCCACAGCTAATCCTACAATATATGCTCCTGTGCTGCTTACTTTTTGAGGTCTATTCACAATTGCAGGATGAATCTTTCAGCTGCCTGTTGTGACACATCATGTTCAGTACTTTTGTGGACCACTGGCATCTTTCCGGTAAAAATGCAAGAAGTTAATACCAGTATGCTCTTTCTTTCTCCACATAGCTACCTCTAGGGCTCAGATAGTCATTTCCAGCTGCTAGTATCTTCCATTACTAATGTCTTTTCCAGGTATCACTTTACCTTCATTTCAATGTACTGAGGTCTTGGCAACACACATAGTAGGTGTTGATCACGTTCAGCTGGAAATCTTCTAATGTACTGGGTTATTTTGGCAAGATACATTGCCGCTATTCTTGCCAGTATCTTGCATATGCTTCTAGGTTCTAAATGGTTTCCTTCCACAGCAGTAGGATCTTCTCACCTTTCTCTGATCTAGGCCTGCTGCTTATCAGCACTGCCAGGATTATATTGAGGCTGGGTGACAAGGCAGATGAAGTCCATCTGGTCACTGATTTAATGCTCTCTGTAATGTCGGTTGGCTCCTCCTTCATCCAGCAGCTCCACTAAGACACTTTGGGCCTGCCAGAGATGCAAGTTCTCTAACCATCCTGAAGACATCTTGCATGGATGTCTCTGTGACACCTAAGGAGTCAGGCCAGAGAGTCAGGACACCTGTAGCTCGGATGGAATGTTAGTGTTATTCCATGACTACTCACCAGCGGAGTCTTACCTTGCCAAATACAACATAATAACTTCTTGGGGGACTTGTGTGGCCAGCTTACCAACTCAACATTAGCCACCTGCTGCCACTGCAAATGTAGATTATCAGCTTCTGAAGCCAACTTCAGTTAAGAAAGCTCTGCACAACAGCTCAGCCCATATGAAGAAAGTAACCCAATCTAGAGCTTTATCTCCATCTATGCTATAAAACTCATTCAAAGGTTTTACCCGAGCAAAAATTGTCATTAACATCTCTTATACAAGGGAAATTTCAACTTGAGCACAGCTTCAGGGCTACACTCACATTATCATCAGTCCTTTCTATGATCTGCTTTTTTCTTCCTGCAGCCACAGTTTGCAAAGTTGACTTGTTTCCTATTTTATGGGCTCTTGAGGAGTGGCCAAGCCTTGCTCATTCCATCACTTTCCCTATCACTCACACTCAAGAGCAAGACGTCTGCATTCTCAGACTCTCTGTCTTGCTACCGGTAAACTTTTATCTCTAGACTTGTTTTCCACTACTGGCTTGTCTCATTTGATTCTTTTTTTTTTTTTTTTCTGGACAGCTGATCTCCTGTTATTTGCCTGACTTTCTCTAAGGCTAAACAAGATTTTCTGTAATCTCTGCTGTAAACTGATGTCAGTGGTTTATACAAATGATTTTCCTTGGCTCTAATTAGTCAGTCTATTATGTTTCCAAAGTTACATAAGGAGGGCAGAGATCTCAGCTTGGTAGCATACACATCTATTCACGCCAGGAATACAGGATTAGGCAGGCGAGTCTGGTCCATCAGGGACAGCACTCTAAATCTTAAACAAGGCATCAAATAATTCCTTTCATAAACACATCAAATCCCTTCTTCAAAACCTCCAGGAGAAGGTTTTCTGCATTGCCCTGACACTTGAAAACCCTATTCTAATTTTTAACTTTTTCTCATAAACATATAGAATGGACCTTTTGTTCATTTACCATCATTGTTCTTTGTCTTAGTGTGCCCTCTATCCCTCTATAGTGTTTACTCTCCTGACATGTGCGTGGATGGCAATCATCCCTGCTCATCCTTAATACTGTTAATATAACAAAAACATATCCCTTTAATCTCTGTTTGTAAGATAAGGATTTCCATTCTCTTAGTTACTCTAGTAGCCTTCCTTTGTATATTTTCCAATCTGAATTATCTTTCTTGAGTAGAGGTGATTACAAGAGCACACAGATGTCCACATCCCTTGCAGAAAAGCATTAACCATTTCCCTTTGTATTGGAAATTTCTCCCCCAAAGAAATCCAGAATCACAATGCCTTTCTCACGGCAGGACCCCATGTATATCACTGCCATTCTGTAGGGAATAGCATACGTGGATCCTGTGTCTTGGTCAAGGACTTCTACTACTTCTTTGTTTCTGTTACAGAGGTTGTTGCAGTCTTGTTGGGATCACTAATGCTGAATGTGTCTGTCAGCTCTTCTCTTTCTCTGTTTGTCAAGAAGAGTTTCAACTTGGTTTTCATTTTTTTACCAGTAGTAAACATGAAAAAAAATACTACCAATTCCCTTTTTTTTCAATCCCACCTCCTTCGTCAACTCAGTATGAGGACTTGGTCCTTACTTTTTCCCCGTCTGTACAGTTGTCAGGAAATGCAGTGTCTTGTCAGACCTAAAATCTTATATGTTTTGCTTCTGTTTTGCAGAGCACATGGTACTAAGTGTGCTCTCACTTGACTGACCACTGGCAATAGGCTTCTCATTCAGACCTCTAGCAGTGCCCAGCACAAAAAAGGTCGCGTCTGAGCTATCCTTTTCCAAGTCTTCATTCTTTCACCTGTCGTCTCCCCCTCCAAATCACTTGCTCACATCTACAAAGGAAGGCCACCATCCAGTTTGACAAAGGTACACACAGCAACATGGAACAACTGACCCAAACTGTTGTGATGCACATATAAAGGCACTTTTGCTTTTCAAGCCTCAATCTGCACTTTAGAAGACATGGAAAAGTTCCTTTACCATAATAGTTGTTCGCAGCACATTCTCTCCAGCACACTCCAGCCCCGGAGGACAGAATTTTTCCCCAGTATTTTCACTCCTGCTGCCTTCAACAACTTCCAAACCAATCATTATGGCATACATCAAAAGATTTTCGTCTGAAGTTCTGACAGATTTCTGGAGAAAGGTTGGGAGTTTATTCATTTAACAGACACCAGGGAAGACCAACTCCAGGTTTAAAAATCTCTGAGTAGCCTAAATGAAGTTATTTTTTCCCCACTTTAGTCTTAAAGCCAAAATAGTGTTATTTTCTTAATAGCTTACCCCAGCTTGTTTTCTTTCACAAGCAGCAGCACTTTAAGTAGAGAGCCCACACTGTAATAATTTACTTGGGGAGAACAGATGGAAGTGGAGAGGGTCAAGGCTGAGCTGCATGCTGTGGCTTTTTGTGTGCATTCATCTGTGCTACTTTTCCATTTTTGACAATGCAATTCTAAGACTTATTGGTGTTTTTTTCAGATAGCAAATTATAAAGTTAAAAAGGTAACAGTGCTTAGCAAACAGATCGGTCATAAACTAAATTGTACTACACCGTGTTTTCTTATTTCAGTTAGAGGGTCAAATTCTTAGTACTTTTAAGGACTTTAGAGAGCAATTGGTGAGGAAAATAGGGAGAAAATAATTTACACAATTTCGCCCATGCCTCTAGTTTGAAAATTGCCTCAGTTAGTCCTCTAACATATATAAAGTTGTCTGAAGACTGCTCTTCTTCCATCAGCTGCCAGCAGCTTCAAGAAGCCACAGCACAGAAAGGGAAAGGAGAGGCACAGTGGGATCCAACCACACAGGTAAATAATGCAGTTCATCCAATAATGATCCTAGTTAATATTCTCCGCTGGCTTTTAGGAAGGATCATATTAAAAAGGAAGTAGGCATTTTGGTACAAAAACAACTAAGGCAAATTTCTTTCTCTGTTCTTGACTTCATTTCTAGATTAGTTGTAGAGATGAGGAAAGGAATATGTCTGCATAATGTTGCATGTGTCTCAAATATATGTACAAACTGTGAAACTTTCTGTGTAAACCTGGTCATCTGTGAGTGTATCTGTCTGTGTTATCCAGCCTTTTGGAACAGGCTGCCCAGGTAAATGGTGGAGTCATTGTTTGTGGAGGTATTTAAAAAACATGTAGATGTAGTATTTACAGACATGGTGGACTTGGCAATGTTAGGATAATGGTTGAATTCCGTGGCCTTAAAGGTCCTTTCCAACCTAAATGACTCTATGATTCTAAAAGAAAGAGAAGACCAGCATAAGAACATGGTTTCTGGATTGAAAAGGTGTGCTTGGTTGTTGTACTAACTTGACTTTTACAAAGTTTACTTTGTGACGAAATAGAGGTCTTTTGCATTAGCAGAGGATCTTTTGAGAAAAGATGTAAAATTACATGTGCAAGATACATAATTTGAGAAGTTACAAGAAATCTTCCTTTTGTCTTTGCAATCAAATTCAGGCAGCACATACTTTCTGAGTCAGTGACAAAAGCAATAAAGCACATTAGCCCAAAAACTTTTTTAAGCTCCCCATAGATACAAATGGAGGAGAGACATTTCTGGCTTCTCAGCAGCCAAGGAAGTTTAGCTGTTGGGGGTGTTGCAGTCTCACGCACATTCAGATTCAATATTCTGCCAAGTTTCCTATCATGTTGTTTTCTTAACAGACAGGACATGGGGGAGAGAATTGAACGTTTTGTCAAAAATACTCATAACAAGGTCTCTTTGGTTGACTTCCAAATGTCCTTTGTAAGGGATGCTTACATGCTTCTTTCCTCACTCCATAATTTCTTTCTGAAAAAGGGAGATTTAATACACCTAGGGAGACAGGAGCATGTGTGAAAGTCTTGTCAACTGCTAACAAAGTGTCTTGATGCAGACATTAATTTGTACAGTGTACTTGCTTTTGGGGGAAGATCAGTTTCACACATGTCCTGCTTATTTTTCTTTGACCTTTGAAGGCTAATTCAACATGTATACTTGATTAATTTCATGATCCTATCCAATCTGCACAAAGTGCTCTGTTTGAGCATGTGTAATTAGCCATCTTTTCTTTGCTCTGTTCCTATAGTCTATCTGTAATGAGATACATAATGCTTTCCTAATGTGCTAGAAATTTTATAGGGTTTTTAACTGTCAGTTTGATTTGCTTTTACTGTATGTTCTTTTTGTAAATTGATCCATCCTTTCTCTCTCCAACACCCAAGAAATTAAACCTTTCAAAAAAGCATTCTTTTCATCCACATCTAGCTAATATATAAAGTGTATCTATAACACCACTATAGAATACATATGCACAAACACACGCACAGCATATGTCTAATAAACAATCTCCTCTCAGCATGCTTCCCTGATGCCATATTTGGGTGTTAAATCCAAGCAAAATTCCACAGACCAAACATTATTCTCCAACTCAAATTTGCATATGTACAATCGACAGAGTGGGCAGTCAACACCCAGTCTCCCACCTTATCCATAAAAAACGTGTTCTGTTTCTGGGACATACATCTCAGTTTTGCAGTCAGTTGCACATGTACGAACCAACAGACAATGAATGCTGTAGGGGCTAATGCATATTTCTCTCACGAGAGCTGCAGAAGCAAAGATCTCCAGTTTGGCAGAGGAAAAAGAACTCCATTTTGATCTGCTCAGCACACATTATGCAGTGGGACCACATGTCCTGGTCTAGAACTTCATTGTATGTTGAACCTGAGATAAAAACCCTGATGGAGAATTGTGGACAGTAGTGACATGTTTTCTACAGCCTGATCATGGTAGGGACTAGAGTCCTCTTTCACAGTTTAACAACAATCTTTCCTGAAACATAACTTCCTCTAAGTCTTTCAGAAGAAAATAACATGGGCATCACCACTACTGTAGCCACATAAAGATCAAGGAATCTCCATGACAATCCTGAAGTTTATGGTATTAGGATCGAATAACAATCCTCTCAGCATCATAATGAGCACTTATGTGAATAAAAGCCCAATTTACTTTGTCAAACCTTCTCTAACAAAAGCCTGTTCCTTCCACAGATCTACCTCCTCACAAAAGCTAGATAGTTACAACAATCTTTAACAATATGATTTGCCCAAGACTCTATAGTCTAAGACAACATTAGGAATAAGAAATGGGACCTCCTGGTTCACAGTCTCATGGTCCAGTTCATAGAACATGTAAGTAAATATATTTTGCATGTGTTTGAGGAGAAATATTGATTCATGCATAAAGTTATTGCAACCTTCTGAAAAATGTCGGAATTGGTGGAAAGGACAGTAAAGGCACTTAATGAAAGAGACTGTAAATAAATCTCCATTCCTCTAGAATAATGACTAAACAATCTGAAGATTGATTTTACAGTTTAATGTTTAATCAAAATGACCCTTGCTCAAAAAATAAATTCTTTGTCTAATTCCTAATCAGCCCTAAGAAAGATGAACTACTCTGTACATGCTTTCCTGCATTGCTCTTCTGCATTTACCCCACAAATGCTCCAGCCTTCTTCAGGATTGAACTAGGTGTTTTATCATGATCAAAGACTGCATATCTATAGCACTGACTACATCTATGGTCTCCAAGGAGAGAAAGCTTTGCTTCAGCTTAGTCACCTGTAAGATGGTCATAATGATATTGATTTATTCATATCTTTCAAAGGGTGAGGATTAGCTGCCCAGGGAGATTAAATGCCGGACTGTTCCCATATGAAAAATCCAGCACTACATTTGCAAATACATGTTTTGCTTAAGAGAAATCCGTGCTTAAATATCTCTCATTTTTCTAGGAGAATTTATTTTCGGGAGAACTGGGTGAAATTTTTCTCGATCTATTTCAACTTTTAACATAATAAACTTTTACAAGAAAGAGTTCGTTTCAGTGACAATTCTAGGAGCAGTATGGATTAATGGTACATACATTCCTTCTGCAGTCATTGGGAACTTACACATAGATTATGCATACATGTAATCGGGTGTCAAGTCGTAGGATCTTGTGACAGTATTTGGATATTCTGCTAATTACTCATGAGAGATAAACAACATGTTTCTCAGAAAACAGATAACACAGAAAGGTTCTTTCAAGCAGAAAGAAAGGAAGGAACTTGGACGAGGGAACAAAAGAAAGACTATGTACCCTGCAGGAAACAACATTAATCATCACAAGTCACAAAAATATTTAGAAAACACGGGTTATGCTTGTAGCTATCTGCCCACCATACAAATTTGTTGCTTAAATTACAAACACAAGCCAAACAGTGTTGAGATGAGAATTTAGGAAATGCCAATTTTTTCTGTTCTAAAATGTATTTTCTGGTTTAACTTCTTATATATAGCATGTATCTGTCTTTGGTATCTCCTTTGTGCTTCACTGTCTTTCTAGTCTGTTAACCTGTCATTTATGTTCTCCAATATCTGCTTTAGTTTTACACAGCTGCTTTTCTTGCATTCTTTTCTGTCATCCTGCACCTACGCTCCTTTTCCCATATAGTTTCCAAAATGCAATGCAAATCTTCATCCTCAGATTGTGTTTGAAAGAGGGTAAAATAAGTTCTTCATCTTTGTCACTGCCTTGAGATTTTTGAGACAGCTGAAGGCAGTATTTCAGAAAATAACATAGCTTCAGTTCAATCTTAACACCCTTTTGGCCAGTCGACATAAATATCCCCATCTCTAAGTAGAGATTATCTTTCACTTTCAGGTTTGAATATCTCTTCATGTTGTCTATCCCTTCAAGGCAGCACTAGTGCTGGTTTAGTTGTGTGCAGGAGAAGAATCAGTGCACCTCTCTGACACCCGGAGCAACTGCTCACACCACATTATACTTTCACTTTTCTGGTGTAGCTCTCTGCAGAGGAGGAACCCACGTCAGCTCCCATTTCTATCAGACACTTTAGCTAAGCTTTAGACCCGAATGTTTTTCTTCCCTAATCTGATCCCACTCCTTCACTTAAATGCTATGTCTTTTGGATTTAAGCATGTTGGCTGTGTTACAGTTCCAGTCTGTTTTGTGTGTGGCAGAAAATCTGCTTTCATTATTTGCTTAGTTCTCCATTTGTTTTCCTCTGGGCTATAAATAAACAGTGCAAATGTTGTATCTTTCTGAACTGTTCCTCCCTGTCCCATGCCAGGGACAGGAGGAAAGGGGTGTGAGGGTGTCGAGAGAATCCATCCACAACATGAGACAGGACAACTGAGAAACCTAATATAGAGGATGGCACATTTTTGGGCAGCTGGTGTCTTCAGGAACAAGATAAGGACAAATGTTTTCTTTTGTCAGTCCCTGCAAATGTGATTTCACTGTCAGAAGCGAGCTGTTCTCTTTGGCACATTAAGAACTGGAAACCAGGAGAAACACCAGTAGAGAGTAAAGCATTCAGGAAAGGGGGAAGGGGGAGAACATTAGCTCAGCTCTTTACTGCATGACATGTCTTGAAGACAAACCAAAGAAGGGATTATTATTGCCATCTCATAAGTGAAACTCATCCATGATCTTCATGTGAGAAACATATTCCAAAGTTTTTTTAAGAAGTACTGCAGGGATCACAACTCTTTTTGACTGGGTGTGACTTCCCAGATGCTAAGTGTTCTGCTACCGATCCATCAGAAGCTAACAGGCACGTGTGAAGTGGTGAGGATAGAAAGCAAATGCATTTATGTAGCTGTACACTGCACAGCAATGACTGGCAAAGAGAGACTTTACAAACTGAGGTCTCTATGATCTTGAATTGCGTGGTCTGGGAACATGCAGGTTTTTTTGGGATCCTGCTGGTATTATACCTATGGAAGGCAGGGGACAGGTACACAGCTCTTCTGATCCTAGACCATGGATCTCCTAAAAGAATTTTTCAAAACTATACTTCAAGGCTGCTTTGAATCTCTCTCCTTGTTGCGTTACATCAGCACTGTGCAGCTCTGCTCGAGCGCCTCCCTGCCAATAAAACCAAGTTCCAAATTGGTGGAACACATTGCCCATCTGTTTTAAAAAATATGTGAATTGGAAAACACAAAGGGACAGCCAAGGTCCCTTTGGCAAATCTGGGGAATGTTCTTTTTAGCACTGAAGAAAATAATCAGTCAGAACTGAAAGTTAGAAGCAAGAGTGATCAGGTCATTGTCCAAGAGGAAAAGATATCTTCTACTTAGCTGAAGATCACCAAAAATTTTTATTTTCATACACAAGATCAGCAAGAATTAAGCCAGTTCATCTAGTATTAAACACTAGAAGCTCAAATGTTTTGCATAGTGACTCTAATTTTCTGTTCCTGCTGAAAACCAAGGGCAATGAGCTGAAAAATCAATGTGTATCATGTCAATTGTCACTATATGTTGTGACACAGCTTTAATGTAAGATGAGTTTCAGACACAAGCTTCCATATTGAAGCTTAGGGCACTTAGCTAACACTTTGGGAACTATCATTGAAGTTAGAGTAACTACAGAAGTTGAGGAATAAAAGAGAGAGGACCCTCCAGTAAATCCTTTCAATCTCCAGGTTCTGCTAACTGATCCATGAAAACATAGAAAGGATTTGGAATTATTATCATTATCTTTCATTCACAAAATCACTGCTGTAGGGGGTGTATATTACCCTAAGATGCATGATATTTTATAAAACATGCCCATACTTACAACGAAACTTCCAACCAGAAAATGTATTGGTGTTTTCCTCCCTGTGGCATACCAATTTCTCAGGTCTATCAACTGCTCAGCCATTCAATAAGGCAAATAAATGTCTGCTTAGGTCCATTGATCTTCCTCTTTTTTGAGCTAAGACAGATTTGAGGACTGAGTTAAATTTGATTTCCCTGATGGATGATGCGATGTCTATGCCCCAAAACAAGTTTCAGAAAATTCTATATTTGGCTCAAAAGTCAGTATTTCGCATATCGAAACATCAGCATTTCAAGCTGTGCAGAAAAAGGAAGGTTGTACACGAAAAAAAAACAAAACAAACCTGCCTCCTAATATCTGAAAAATGAGGAGAAAAGCCAGTATTCCTGTGGCTGTCTTGCTAATTTCTTGACTGACTGTTATTTGTTGTTTAAAAGCAGTGCATGGAGGATTAGCCAGAGCAATTTGTTGCTCATGCAGGCATCCCACATTCAGTGCTGTTCTCCATTAATGGACTAGTGGACTAGTAGAACATGAATAACAGGGCCACACACTACTGACTGCTGTGTACAAAGCAAAACTGACTTTCACACTTATGAAAGAGTAATGATCAGATATAGGAGGAAATAAGCAATTTCTGTTCAGACTTCTGCAAATTAAAGGGACACCAAGATATTAATCTCTTACTACACTATGTAAGCGAAGCAATATTTACACAAAGAGTAAGAGATTGTGCCCCAGGACACAAACTAGCTGCTGCGGAAATGTAGAAGAAAATTCTACTGAAAAGCTCATCTTTAATTGGCTGTGAAAACATTTCTTGCACCTTTCACATAGGCATCTGTCTCTGTGCACCCTAAGAGGACCCTATAGTCTAACTATAGCCAATGTCACCTACCAATACAGTAGTAGTAGTAGTAGTAGTAGTAGTAGTAGTAGTAGTAGTAGTAGTAGTAGTAGTAGTAGTAGTAGTAATAGCAGTAGTATTGAGTGATTCAGTGAGACCATAGCCTGAAATTTCATAAGCATCTTTGTGTGCTTTCTTTCCAATCCATTGATCTGATGGGTCAGTACCCAACTGTCTGTACCCTGCATTTCTTTTCTGACAGCTGAATCTTCTCTTGTAACAACAAATCCTGTAAAGGACCACGTAGAAGTGCTTGGAGAGCTGTGCCGGCACACAAAAATGCCAGTCTGATGTGACATTCATTTGCAGTTCCTCAGTCAGTTCTAAAACGCTCCGCCAAGTTTTTCAATTAAGGTCTAGAAAAACAAGATGCCCTTGCTGAAGACATAACCCACTCACAACATGAAGGACAGGGGTGATAAGGGGTGTTGAGTAAATGTCCCCATAGCAGACTTTCAAGTAGATATGCCTACCTACCACAGCAAACTTATTTATCCCCTGAAAATAAACAATGACACTCATCTGCACAAATTGCATGTGCTCTCCAGATAAGCAAATGGTATTTTATTTGTCAGGCCTATACAAGCTGACAGCTGAGCCTGCCTCCTTCTCCCATCTTTTTTCCCCTTTCCTTATCCCCTCTCTAGCACCAGCTTTCTCAGAACTAGTAGTCTATTATACTGCATAAGAAAAAGTGAAAATATGCCTCTGAATAAACTCACTCTCTCTTTGTAATGTCTATTGTTCACTTTAAATTTTTGTCCCTTTCCCCTTGGTGCCCCTTCGTCTCTTTCAGCCCTTCCTGGTCTTGCTCTCTTACCTCATCTCTGATTGCTACCCATCCAACTGCTCAAAGATTATTTTCCATCTCCCAAATTTCCAAACACCTGAATCTAACCCTTCGCCACCCTTCCATGAATCTTCTTTCCCACCTATCATTTGCCTAGCAAAGGAAGTAGTAGCTATCATTTGTTGCTGCTGTGTTTTGCTGTTGGAGATTTTCCACATTTTTTCCTTTTTCCTGGTCCCTGTGCTGCACACTCACTTTGTTTTCAGTTCCAGAGCTGGAGAAACCCAAGAGGAAAAGAAGGGCAGATAACAGCATGAGAAGAGGCTGAATGCAGGCCTGTCTTCAATGCACACAGAAAGCACCTAAGAAGTCAGTCACTGACAGACCACCAATGGAGATAATTCACAAACCAGACAAAAGGCTTAAAAATTCTTAATCCTCAACTGAAAAGTCAGGCAGGTTTTCTACCCAGGTGTACCTAGCAGGTACATTTAGCCAAGGAAAGCAATCTCATCTAATAAGCACAAGAATTAGCAAAATCAAATCAGCACTTCCATTAAAATGCCCCAAAACCTCCATAAACACAAATTTCATGGGACAAAAAAAAAAGCCACCTGAAGGCTGTCTAAGAGAGGGCATGTCACAAGGGAGAAATGGTTGTCACAGAAATCTGCAGGAAACAGGCACCATACCTGCATCTTTTTGACAGGAGCTCAGTATTAGACTACTCCTATCTCCATTTCATACTAGCTGCTTTTGAGATCAGATGGGTTTTTAAAGGATTCAGCCTTAATACCATCAGTAGTTTAAGACCGTGAAGTGGAGAAAACAAACCAGGCCTGTAGCCAAAGGCTTTATGTTTTTTTCTCTCTACTATTAGATTTTTTAAATTTCCATTGGATAGTCAGCTTAAGTTCTTATACAAACTGAAGAATAAACCACTCATTTCTTGTATCTTTATATTTCCCTTTAGAACAAGGACACAGTTTTATGAATCCTGAGCACAGAAAACCCTGCAGACAAAGAAAATGCTACATTGCAGGTAGATGTTATGTATATGGAATTGAAGTACTTCTGTTATTCATCCAGATGACACAGAGCCACATTCCAATGCCTTTACTTCAATTAATGACACTATTTTACAAGAACTTGCATTGGCTCTAAACAGATTATTCAATTAGAGCCTGACTGCAAATATGCTGTAATCCCAGCCAATGGTTGCACTGACTTCACATTTCAAATCAGCCCATGGTAAAACAGTGTCCAGCATCAGGAGGAGCATTAGAATTTGGCTTGTAATGAGGGACTTATGGAAAGTCAGACCCCTTACTATCTACACATTGTCAAAGGTGCCTGGCTGATGTACAGGATGAAACCTATACATCAGAGATTTAGGGTGAAATCAATCATTAAATTAAGGCCAGGAAGGGATGTTTCTTTCCTGTTCATATTGGAAAGAAACCAACGGGGGGTAGAGAAATTATTGGCTTTCCCCTGTGCTATGAGACACTGTCCACTTTTAAGGAGTGCACCTAATGCCACTAATGCAGGGGTCTATGACACTGGTGACAACCACAGCCATTCTTCTTTCCTTTCTGTGGCATGTGGCAATTCTGAGGTCTTCTTTTACTCTTGTCCTTGAGTCTTGTGGGTAGTAGGATGAATTTCGGAGGTCGCCAAGTACTGTCACACACAGGGAGGTCCTTTCTGATTATCTTGGAGCTGGAAAAGCAGTGAATTAGACCTAGTCACAACTGGTTTTTCTTGTTGTACCTCTATACCTGTGTCCACTCTATGCAGCACTGCAGAACAGGTTAGCATACTTTGAGATGCTTTAATTTTAAGTAGTTTTGTAGTCTGTGTTTTGCTGGGATTTATCGGAAGAGCTTCTTTCCCATGCTATTTGGTGCAACTGACAAAATGAAGCCATGGTTAAAATATAAATCATCTCCAATCGTCAGGAGCATTGTTATGCACACTCACATCTTGACAGTTTTTCACAGCTTTCCAGTGTAGGAGGAGAGTGCTTGCCACTAGAGCTGTAAATATAGTTTTTAGAGAAGATTCCTGCTACTTTTTGGCCTACATGCACTTGAGAAACAAAATTGAGTATGCGCATACTGAATTTTTGAACAGGATATTGTACAAATATGAAACAATAAGGAAATTAGAGCTCAGAAATCACATAAAATTAAAACTCTAAGCAAAGGAAAAAAAGTACAAGAGGCAGAGGCATATTCAATATAGAGAGCTGTTAAAGCAAGGATAATGGCTTTACAAGGAGATTTTAATTCAAAAGGATAATGAAAAAGAAAACAAAGAGGTAATAATCATCCATCCATCTCAGCACAAATAGTTGTTTTGTACTGCGTGTGAAGACTTCAGCTGTGACATAATTTGCCAAACGTATAATATTCCTACTATTAATATGCATTTGCCTGCAATGAAGAACAAGACCTGAACTATAAACTAGAATATAATTTTTTTAAAAATACCTAGACAACTACTACTTCAGTCTGCAAGACCAGCACCAAAATTCCAATGAACTACTTATGAAAGAGACAGCAAGAGGTCACAGAAATGTCAAATGCAGCACGTTTTACGTGATCTGCTCCAGCCACTCAGCACTAAGGCAAGCTGCCAAACCAACCGTGGGCAGAGAGGATAATGCAAACCACATCACATCATTTCAGTGACATGCACCAGTCTTGTCTTGAAAGAGGACAGTCTTGGTGCCTATCAAATCCCTAACGATTTTGTTCACAATGGCAGTAAGACAGAAGACTGGAGACACCTTTCTCAGTGTTGGCTTTGGGAAAATTAAGATTTTGAAAATTCAATGAGATCACTGATAAATCCTTCAGTGCTTTTTAAACAGCTATTTTTGCTCAGGTTGTCAATTTTCTAATCAATATGTCAGAGCGCAAATATCTTGTAGCAGACCACTTGTACTCAACCCAATTCTGCCAAAATAAGGAAGTAGCCTTCAATCATTTTTCATTATATATAGGTTACCCCTCAAGAAAAATTGCATTTATATACCTAATGTGTATGTGTGACCTAATGTTATTCATGTTAATGTTTCTGAAGGAAAAAAATCAAAAAAGCTACTGAAATCTGAGACCCAAGTTCAACAGATCTTCAGTTCTGCAGTTAAAATGCAGCTCCTCTTTTATGCCAGGCAAGTTCCTGACTGTAGGTTCTGCTAATAGTCTTCATTTACATTTTGATACCAAGCAGTCTTAAAAAAAAAAAGAAAAAAAGTTGAAAACATCACAACAGTGTCATTTTCTTCAATCATGCTATTTCCTCTGGAGAACAAAATGACACTGAGAATCACGAGAGCCGTGTGGGTTATGATAGTAGTGAAAATCCCTCTCCTTGATTCTATCCCAAAGGTATCAAAGGAAATTGCCTACTGCATATTGTGGGCATAATCTGCTATTACTTTTACAGTAATGCTGAAGTGCTCTGCAGAGGAAATGTTAAACACAACAGTGTTGCTATTACAAGCTCTAGTGCTATGGATACTCGCTGCTTATTTCATTGGGTTCTTGAAACACTACATAAAAATATATGGATGGCTCCTTAGGTTCACTCCAAAGGTTCACCTCGTCTGTAGATACCTTTCAGATGACTGCCAGAAGAAGATGATTGGGGAAATAGAGCTGTAAACCACACAAATAGCAGGGTGATCCTTCCCCTGGTATGTCTTCCCACCTTCTAGCTTCTTTAAGTGAAGATAGATTTTGAATGGGTGTTTAAAGGAGCCAGATTTCGCAGTGGTGAAATTCCATGTGTGCTGTTTTGACAATCCAGCTTGCAACCTCTGGTCCAACCCCAGCATGGGTAAGAAATATGACACAGTGATTTAACACTGCACATTTTCACAGTGAATCAGCACACATATGCAGGACAGGAGTTTCTTAATCCTCAAGGTATAACACTATGGGCAGATGCTTAGTACCAACATGCAATTCATCGCCCATTCTCGGATCATGCATCTTTCACTCTTTACATAAGACAGTATCTTTTTACACTTCCATCTTTTAACTCTATTTTGAATGGGGGCATTCATGGTCTTTTTTGTCTTTACCATTGAGGGAAGAAAATAAGATCTGAGTAAGTCATCCTCATTGCCTTCAGTAGGATTGCCCTCACAGATCTCTGTGGGGGTCTGCTGCTTACTGAGAGCAAACCCAACATTCTCCAGATGACAGGTCTCAAAGGCAGGGTTGTCCAGTGGGATGTAGATTAAATCAGAGCTCAGGATACCTGGGTCTTCTACCAGCATTTTGCTGTGTCTCGATGACCCATGCAGTAAAAGGGAAGCAGATCCTTCTTGTGAAGTCTTTTCTGGTTTATGCATTCCATAGCAATGGGTTTTGCTGTTATACACTCCTACTTGTGAGCAGGCTTGTTGAGACCCCTAAGATATGCAGTGGGACTTGATGAGAAATGTAAGAAGACTGTAAAGTGTCTTACAGACCACATGCCAGGCAGTCATCATTTGGATTCTGACATTACAGAGGAGACAATCTAGATGAACTGTGGTTGAAAAGATAATACATTAAGAAGAAATCTGGAAAGGCAGTGTAAGATTAACTCACCATGCTCAGGGTAACTGCACAGAGTTTTGATGGAGGTATAAAGGTCCATGGGTCTTTTAATGAATGTATCCTTTTTTCATGCTCATTTATTTTATGGGGGTTTAGTTGCAGGGGGTTTTGGGGAGGATTTTTTGAGGGTTTGAGGGGATTTGTTTGGGTTTGGTTTTTGTTTTGTTGTTGTTGTTTGGTTTTTTAATTGGTTCAAATACATAAACTGAAAAACTAATCTGGAAAAATTTTAATCATTTAAACAAATCACCATGATAGTTTTATGTCATTCTAAGCTTCTGCCTCCAGTGCCAAGACTTCAAAAGATTATTTCTTTCCTTTGGTTACAGAGAATTAATAGATGTCCAGTGAATGCAAGCAGTGGGGAAAAAGGCAACACATATACACAAAAACCGTGGGAGATTAAATGTTTACGCAAATTCTGCTGGAATAGCAAATTATTACACATATATTTTGTGAGAATTTGGGATATTGATGTGAACTAGAATAAACCCTGAAATTATGTATTTAGCCAGCCTGAAGAAAAGGAAGCGTTTTGAAAACAGACTGGGAGATGCTCACATCTCCCATATTTTTGCAATATGTGATTGAACCTACCATAACAGCAGAACTACTGCAGCTTTGCTAATTAGCTGCCCTTCAGTAGCACCCTGTCTAATCAGAACATCAACCTTAGGAGTCTCTCTCAGCCTCACAGCAAAGATGTTTCAGAAAAAGCTGTAGTGAGATTTGCTAATAAATGTGCCTTTCTTAATTCATCTCGTTAAGAGCATAAATGGAAGGGATAACAAGCTCACCATCTACTCTTTCCTGTCTTCTGCACCTCCTGTCTTTCCTCGTTCTGCACCATGGGGAACAATGCTGACTTAATTTAATTGTACATAGCAGGGAAGAAGAACTCAGGTTTCAGTGGGACCTCAGGTGGTGACAAGTAGTAGCAGTGGCCAAGGCTAATCCTGAAGCCGACGTGTCAGGAAGAACTACAGAGTCGTTCTGCCTCACCCAGCTCAGCAAAGCCTGCTTAGTCTCCTCTAGTGTGAAGGACAGCACTCTGGCAAGGAAAACACCAGGTTCTCATATAGAGACAGCTGCAAATAAACAATAAATCTGAAAAACAATGCCAGGCAGGACCACAGCAGACAAACTGCCAGGAAGGAAAGGGATAGGGGACAAAAAAAAGGAAAATTAATTAAAATCCTTCCACTTCTAGAAGCTGTGAGCATCCTTGTGCTCTGAAAGGGTGAAGCAGCCCCACAGACACTTTTTTTTCCCAGCACTGATTTTTCAAAGCCCCACAGCAGAAATCTGTGTCAGGGCTGCCCTGAAAACGAGGGCAAGCTGGGCATTGGCCAGAGTCTGGCATCACGAAATATATTCCTCTCTTATCTTCTCTGCCATAGGAGCTGGCAGCTGCTACAGACTGAGGCACAGCATGGCCCAACAAAGAACTGTGCTGGTTATAGTGCAGCAAGGCAGGTAATACAGTAACATTTAGTGCTTTTGAATGTGCTATATTACTGCCAGCTCTTTTAGTAGAGTGCAGAAACTTTGTTAATATGGATGTTTCAAGCCGGGTTTTTTTGGAAATTACTCTTCTTTGCCTCATGTTGTATCACCAGATTTGCTTTTATGCTACTCTGAATATCCCCCTCAAGTCTAAGAACTTCCATGGATTATCTCTTTCCTTTGGATGTGGTGTAAGATTGTTTGTCCAATTAACACAGGTAGTGGAAAAGACCCAAATCCACAAAGCAGAATAATTACCAGAAAAAGATTCTGAGGATCCCAAAAGCTTTGGGGAGAGTTGTGGGAAGCAGAAAACTTGAACACCATGCATGATGGTACGAACAGCTCATGAGAAATAATCCTTTCAGTAAGTCAGCATTTCCAGTTTTCTCTCATTATATGGCATTTGACATGACTTGTCTCTGAAACAGAAAACCTCAGATATGAACAAGGATTAGCTGAAATACACTGCCATAAACCTAGCCTACTTTAGGTTGTGTCAGGCTGTCGAGAGCTGTAGAAGTTATTATACCCAGAGCAAGCAAGGCTGAGTCTCCGTGCCTCAGGAATAAGGGAAAACGAAGGAGGTGGTGAGTCAGGAAGAGGCAGGTGGCAATGCCACAGCATTTAACCAGAAGTTCCTGGCAGCACTGGTCTTCTGCAGGGCCCTGCGGGCTGCATGGATGGCAGCTTTTGGTAAGAATCCTTCCAGTGAGGGATTCTTACCTCGAGGGGGTGGGGGATCTGAGGAGAATGAGGATGTAATCTCAGGGGAGATGCCAGAGCAGGAAAGCTCCTTTTTCTCCCCTGCAAATAGGGTTTGCAAATTAAAGTGCCAGTGCCAGTAATGCTAAGTGCTGATAAAGCTTCTACTTCAAAATAAAGAAGTAAAAAGTGGCATGGAAAAATCATTCCACTGAAAGAGCTGAAGTTTCAGCAATCTACATTCTGAAAGGCAGCACACTGTTTGCCTTAGCATCTAGCCAGTTAAAATCATGACCCTCTCCTGAGCAGTGTTTCTCTATTCTCTCCTTTTTAGCTGTCTCTCTCTGGTGAAAGGATGACCCCAGAGAGTCCAGCTCTGCCACAGGCACGCAGCCCATCCTCATTTCTCTCTCCCTCCTGACACCCTCCAGGAGCCCCCTGGGGGCCTTTGTTTCCCTGTGCCTCCAGCAATGCTCAGCCTCCTCGCTGCCTCCTGCACCCCCAATCCCACGCTGCAGCCAGTCCTCATGCTTCCTGACACAGGAGCAGCTGTGACACAAATTAAAGAGAAGCAAGGAGCCAACGAGGATTTCACAAGAAAGAGCAGGAAAATAGAAAAGAGGAGTCACTTCCAGAAGTGGTTCGTTTTAATGTCAAAATGCAAGTGTGGAGCCTGTTTTGGCAGCAGAACCTAGGAAAGTGAGACGTTCTCAGAAGTTACCCTGCAAATTTAGGCTCCATGCCAAGCTTTACCCTGTTTCTTCCAGGTGTGTTGAAGAAATTTGTTTCTTCTGTCTCTTTGCCTGACAGCCACATCACTAACTGGGAATACAATATGGGATCACAATTGCCATTGGCACCTCACTTATGGAACAATTACTTTATTTCCTAACAGCAACTGGTGCATTACACTTGGGATTCAAAAGGTGGACACAACTGGTCAAATTCAAGAAAACAACACTCAAACTGATTCCATTAAAATACTGTATCTCTCAACACATAAAGGAATATTTTAGCCAGAACATGAAGAAGCAATAGAACATCACCCCCTTATCTCTAACAGTACCATAATTTTCCCTACCAGCAGTCACTCCATCTGTACAAATGAAATGTAGCCACATCCCATGAACATGGCAGAGGCAAAGCTACCCCTCTGAGGAGGGGGAGTGAGTACATAAACCAACCATTCTCATATCAGCACTACTGGCATATCTCAATAAACCTATCTAACGCAACTACTTCAAACAAAGTAAAGCCGCTGTTACATTTCACTGCACAGTCTCTCCATCTGAAAAGGTTATTGTTGTTACAGCCTAGATGCTACTTCACTTAGCTCAACCTATGGGAGATGCTACATGCAAAAGTGGAGATTATTACCAAGATAACTCCTCTGTCAGTCCTTGTAAGTTGCTCCTCTTATCTCATCCAAAAATAAGACTACCCAGAGGCTTTAATGAACTATACTTAATTGATGTCTGGTATTAACTGCACCTTCACAAGAGAGATAATATCTTTTCCCCAGACACGTATCACTCATACCCTCACATAAATCTAGTGTTTGTTGAGTGGGCCCATTTATATCATCTTACAAAATGTCAGACAGATCAGTTCTTGCTCCAGTTTCTAATTTCCTGATATAATGGATATGTACATCCACCGTTGCCAGGCAGCAGATCTCAGGCTATAGCTTCCACAGCATTATTCTTCCCAATTTCCACATTAATTATTGACAGGTTAAAATATATTAATTAGTAACAGCCAGGAACAGCATACTTCTTTGCTAAATACTGGGATTACCTGGCATAGCAAAAGAAGGCAAATAGTGATTAGGGTAATATCTGAAGGATTGGTTGAAGCAGCAATGTAGTTTATCTTCTCAGAGGCAGGAGCACCCTTTTCCAGCAACAGGCATGTCCTTTCTCCTTTTCATCTGTATCACTAGCATAGGCTCAAGCCTTATGCTGTGTAGAAAGAGCCACAGCCAGGACAAATGACTGTGTGAACCCCTGTGTCTGGATGGCCCTGAAGAATGGCCCACAAGGCTGAGGAAGGGTAAAAGTTGGCAGGTTCAGATTCTCTTGCAGAAATCCCTTTAAAGCATTGTCCAAACCTGGGCCAAAATATTAGCAAAATTCAAGACAGACATGGCCCATCTGAGTTCAGTGTTTCTGAAGAGGAGCTAGACCTTGGGCTTTGGTCATGATGAGGACCACATGGTGTTTCTGCTCGCCTTAGTGCATGGCTGTTATCACCTTATGCAAGAGACACCTCCCTGTCTGCGGGAATAAGCGTTCCTGATGAAGGCTTAGCAACACTGAAGTGTATGAGAGGAAAGAGGAGACGACCTGCCACGCTTGGTAGCAGTGCCTGGAAGGACCACATTCCTTATAGCTGAGGAAATTACAGAGCAAGCCTTGGGGCTGACAATGAGATTTTCCCTGGGGAACACAACCTCTGCTCTTTGTAGAAGAAAGTGCCTGGTCAAGCACGCACAGTGCTGGGAGATACACAACCTGTACAATCAGGAAAAAGGCAGCAAAGCCAGGTAATATCAGGTCCAGCATCTGCTACTGATAAACACTTGAAAGATAACCAGTCCTAAGAACTTTTCCCCCTCAGAATGCAAAGAAAGTATCCTATTTCTCACACTCTTTGCTGAATACAAAGTGGGGGGGAGCAAAATATCCTTAAAAGTATTAATACTAAGAGAATGACTCATAAAAATATACAAAGAGCAAGAGCAATGTGTTTCTCCAATGATACCACTTTAAAGAGCTGCCATCCAGCTGTATGAACACTCATTTGCTCACACACACAGATCAAAGGACTCTAGCCTACCCCAAAACCTTCTCCTGAGATGGTGTCATAACTCATTGCCAGGAAAATTGCTTAGATATCATATACTTCCAACAGGTAAGATCAAAGGGAACCATGTAAGAAAAACAGATTTCTCCACCTACCTGTTCGCACAATCTGCTTCTCTACCCTTAAGCAACAGAAAGCCAAATACACCAGTAAGCTCTACTTGTCACATGCACCTGCTAACCACCAGTTGCTGAGTGAAATCAGAAAAAAGCTTCCTCTGATTTTATACACATGAAATGACGGAGCCTGTGTCTTCCCAGTAAGGGTGCACCTACAGATGCTTGCTTTGCCCATCCTCTGTCTGGTTCTTAACTATTCATGAGCCAGGGATTATTGATTTCCAGGCTTTATTACAGGCTCTGATTATTAATTGAGGTCTCAGTGGGTAACTAGAGGAATGATTTGTTGCTGTTCAGCCATTTGAAAAATTGTTAGTGACCAGCCCAACCTTGCCTGGCCTGTTTTGCCAACATGATTTAAGACTGAGGGTGTGCATCTGCAGGTTGCAGCCCAGGCATATGCTTTCCCATCTATGACCCCTAGAATTAAGCTTCTCCTCTACAGTACTGAAAGTCTTCAATCCCTATTCCTTTCAGTAGGAGTTTGAGAACACTGAGTGCTGAAGTGAAATTGCTGGTGCATTCCCTGAAAGTGATCCTGAAAGGACAAAGACAGACACAAACGTGGCACTAAGGGATCAAATGGCCTGTCACTGTCTCTCTCTATTTTGAGAGAAAATACTCTTTTTCATTTGTTGCCCTTTTCATTTCATTTCAAATCACACACAATTTTTTCCAGATTAAAGTGTCTTCATCTGCAGCCAAATAAAAACATTTTGAAATTGAAGGCTTTTTTAGATTCATATCTTTGAAGTCTGTAGAGGCCCATTAAAAACTGTGAGGTATCCTTCTCATTAAATGTGGCTCTACAGATGAGCATAGGCTGTAATAGGTTCTTCTCAGGAAAACTGCTATCATGCAAGCATCATATTAGAGTAAAAAAACAAATTAAAACCCTCTTAGTCAGAAGCTTATCTAGGCTTGAATTAACAGCCTGCACATCCAACTTCCTGTTTGCTGTGTGCACCCTTGCTGCAAATGTTCAACACCTCACGCTGCTCCTGTAATTGTGTCGAAAAAGGCCATCAGATTCAGAGCACTGTTTCCCATATTTCTGAATTACATTTATAGACTAAGGCACTCCAGGGTATAGCATACGCTTATCTTTCTGCACTTTAAAACATGGCAGGGGTACTGCAGTCCTGGACTAAAGATGCATTAGCAGAGTCATGCGGTGACAAATTGCATAACACCTGCTTTTACTAGGTTAAGCTCTAGTCTGCTATTAGTCCCTTGCTTTTGTGAACAATGTGTTTTCTCATGAAAGAATAACATAAAACTCAGACAAGGCGGAGCCATAAATAAATGCCAGTACATTAAGCTGAAAAAGCTTTAGAGTGTGTCACTGTCAGCAACCAGGAAGGCCAAAAGGCTTGAAAGCACAAAGTTTACACAGAGGAGACTGGTGACAACTCACACCATGGCCTCTGTCCCTTCACGCACTACCGCAGGGCAGAGGTTTGGGACTATCCCAAGCATCAGGTTGCTCATCTGCAAAGGTTAAACCCCACCCATTTGCATCGCAGTCCACGTAGTCAAACTAGGCAGAAGGAGAAATGGCATCCTGCAGGGTCCAGCACCACTGCACTACTGCTCTGAAGGCAGCAGCAGCCATTTAACCCTACCTGCACAAATATTTTGGAGCACTCAACGCTGGCTGCTCTTGGAGCGTGGTGCAAAAGCATGGTGCTGGGGTCATGGAATGTGGAGGGTGGAGCAGGGTGCTGCAGGAGTCAGCCCATGGTATGGTCACAGTGGCCTCTTGGTCTAAGCACTGCATTTCAAGGGAGGGAAGTCCCTTATCAGCAATGTGGGGCCATAGAAGAGATTGGGACAGCCCCCGTTCAGCCACAATTGGTGAGAAAACAAGAAAAGCCAGGCCAATTCCAGCTTTGCATGGTCACACTGATGGAGAACAGTATCAAAAATTAGGTCTCTCACTGCCCTGTCCTGCAGCAGGATGAAACAGAAAATAGAGCTGGGGATGTCAGGAAAGTGTGAAACCCAGAATTGTGGGGCATGGAGAAGTCCTCCAGCTGAGGACTGAAACTCAGGAGCAACAGTCCCAGGGCTGATGGAAAATATACTAAATAAGACAGTGGTGTGCATCAAAATGATTTTATATTATTATTAGATCTTGGAAAGAAATTAGAAAAAAGGGAAGAAAGAACAACAGAAAAATATTTAAACAGCAAGAGGACAGAAAAGATAACAAGAAAAGCTGAATAAAAAACAGTCCATGCTGAAGCAGGCATTTAGCCCCAGCACCAGAAGGGCACATCTGCTGGCGCTCTGGAACTCCCAGAAGTTTCCTTGTGGTATTTGCTTGGAACTTTTAATGTAGAAACAAGACACCAAAATACGCATATCTGGTTTTGTTTGGGACAGAATGCAAACGATATTTTTGCTGCACAAATGTGACACATGTAGGTATACAGTTTTTGTGCTTCTGAGTCACAGGCAATAAGGTTGTACTACAAGCTGGTGTGGCATACATGCTAGCAGGATGCTGGGGCAGCTGAACAGAGAAAGCAATGCCATCACTGTTCTATGAGACTTGTATGCAACAGATATCCCAACATTACTTTAAAAACTACTTTCTTAAACCATCTGCAAATCGTAATTAACTGCAAGATCCCTGCTACATTGCTGAGCATTGCTGCTGTTTCCTTGACATGACCAGGGAGGTTGGATGTCTTCCAGATGAGGCACGGGACAATCTCAGGAAAGCAAAACTCTATGCCTGACTTTTACACAGCTTCATTTTACAGCGATAAAATGACCGAGCACTACATCTTCCCTTTCCACCAGCTATAAAACATTGATACTTAAAAACTTTCTGTAATTACCAGAAGGGCTGGAAGGCACAATTCAAGTCAGTAAAGCATCCTGTGATTTTCCACAAAAGAAGCCATCAACAGAGTTACAGATCTGAAAACAGTGAGGATAGGCAGCTGCCTCCCTGTTCTGCCCTGCCTAAGGAGCTCTCCTGCACAGAACACCTCAGGAGGCATGCTGCTGGTTTCAGTAAGGTTGTTATGCAAGGAGGGAGAACAACTTTCTGTTCAAGGCAATGACCTGGAACCCAGAGAACTGCCTTTTTGCTCTGAGACTGCTGCAGATTTCTGCTGGCTTTGACTTAGCTGTTTAATCTTCCTGCACTTCAGTTATCCTGTTAGGAGAATCAGGAGATAACCCTTTTAACTCACATGGGTGTCGTAGGTCCATTCACGTTGCTGAAGAGCTCTGATACTAAGATGATTTAGGCTATAAAAGTACATAAGTGTATTAGGAATCCTGTAGCTAGCTGATTCCTATTTCATAACACCCACTAAAACTGGCATATGGAGTTCTTAATCCGTAGATAAATTCATTTTAATCCCCAAATCTAGTCAATGGCACTGGTTTCCTTCAATATCAACATACATACACAGAAATCTGGCTATCCCAAGCCATCTGGATATTACTGGGTTAAGAGAAGCCAGAAAAAGGAGGAAAAGAAATAAAAACAATGGAAAAATAAAACCATTTAATTATAATCATTCATAATTCATCAATGTTTCAGCTGGTGTATTTAAACTTTTCACAAGTAGATCCTTGCATAAATTCCCACATGCAAAATGTCATTCATGCTAATTTAGTTTTGCAATTCAGAGGCCAGTTCAGGGACACTGTACTTCAAAAGTGTAGAGTTAGTTTCAAGCTGAACTATGAACAGAAGAAATATCTTGAATAAACTAATCATGGGGTTGGGTTTTTTTGTTGTAACTTTTCACAGTTTAACAAAAGCAGCAAGGTTACTGAGGATTGCACACTACAGAGAAAAGAGGATATAAATTACAATGACAAGAATATAACTAGTAAAAACACCACGATGTAAAGAAACCAAATCATGTTAGATATGAAGTGTCCTCTCACAGATCAAACTTCAGCCTGAATACAGTGAACTTAGCGGAATGAGTATCACTCTTGTAGTATGACTAATGCAATCATCTCATTCATGTGACCCGACAAGAGCTTTCTGCATGTGAGATTTAAGGTGAGAATTTAATAACATCATTGAGCTAGAGCTAATGTCATCTGGCACTTTAAATCTCTCCGATGGAAAGTTATCAGCAGATAAAAACCTTTTGTTGAGTTCAGTTAGTGATTCAGAGAGGTAAATTTGCTGAAATGTCAAGATTGAAATGAAAGGTAGTGTTAACATTCATTCTTTCGCAATAAAGAATGAATTTAGGAGCTCAGAAAGGCTGGTGTGTAGAACCCTAGATAAAACCAAGCATAGCCTGGGCAGATGCTATTTCAAACTTGCTCTTCTACCTCCATGTTTCACTTTAAAATTTATCAGGAGACAAAATAAAAATAAGGAAAAAAAATTGTCTATTTCACAACTGGATGTTATTTAACTAGATAACTACCTAATGTCTTTCTAGTTGTCTGAGGCACTTTGGTGCAGAAAAATATCCATGTGGCAGTGGTAGAAAACAGTAAAGAATACTTCATCTGGAAGCCCAAATAAGCCTAAAACTTTGAAGAATGAGAGAACTAGACTTTCATGTCCTAAAACATTTCTGTTGTGAAGGATCATGACTTCTAGTCTTCTCAAACATGCATTTGATGACATGCATTTGATGGCAAACGTGCATTTGATGGCAAACCTTCGTCAGGTTACAAGAGGAAAGAAAGTGGCTTTTTAAAGGGGATAAAAAGACATCACCATAAGTATTTTAAAAATTAGCAAGGGATTTTTTGAATGAGTGATTGAGTTGTCTTGCCAGGAGACATTTAGGCCCACATATATTGCCAGCAGCAGCAGAAGAAAAAGGAAATAGAGCCCATGGAAGAGGTAATGATCAGGGGCATGGTTTGGATGACAACACAAAATAAATTTACTGGTTTTCTTTTATAGGTGATTTTCCAGATTAAATAAATGCAGGGTCTTCATCAAATTAAGCAAGAAATGACAGAGATTAGTGGAAGAAATAGTGAGAGGTACGGATTTTAAAAGGAAGTTCTTGGGCAAAATGGCACTGATTGTGCCTGTAGCTGAAAAATCAGCATGAACGATTCACATCTCATATTTTCATATAACGACTGAAGTTAAAAACGGGACTGAGCTACGACATTTGCTGAGGGATGTCAATGGTAAAGATGAGCATTAACATATTGCGTGGGAAGTACCTGAGACGTTCAAGAACAGGAGTAGTGGAAATGGAGTCAAATTGCCTAGTACAAAAGTGGCATCATCTTGCACTTACAGTCTAAAAACAAGAAGCTTTTCTCTAAGCTGAGAACTCATTAGTCAGTGATGACAGAAAGGGAAAAAGGCCTGGGGGGTATTCATGGAAGACAGGATGACTGAGCTGTGGTGGAAAATGTAAATACAGTCCTTGTTTTTACCAGGTAAAAAATGTTTCTGGTAGAAACAGGGAAGTATTAGTGTCATTGTAAGGTCATGGGTGTCACAGAGGTACCAACTCCAGTACACTTCTAGGCAGTTGTATTTAAACAGAAAAAAAAAAATTAATCACAAACAGGTCATCAGGATAATTAAGGAAATGAACAGCTTCATCTTCCAAAATGATGTGAACAAAGGGGAAACAAAGGCTTCAGGAGCTATGAATGCTGACCACAAGCATAACAGAGAATAAACATTTTCTAGGAAAGATGAAGAGCTAAAGGACAATACGTGCACAAAAAAAATCATCAATTTGTCATGATCACAGATGACATTAAGACAGAGGTCAGAGGAGGAGACATGCAGAAGAGCCATCTTTTTTGTGGAAAGTAGTAAAACGAACTCAAACAGGAAAAAAAAAAAACTCCTTCAAGTTTTAAGGTGCAGTGTGATCCCCATCCTGACATGACTATATGACATAAGTACTTGCAAAACAGAGAACTTGCCTCAGCCCAGATGGTCCCTTCCAGTCCCATATCTCTATGCATTGCTCCTAAAAAAAATATTTCCCTGCCATTCCCCTATTTGCAGTCCCAACTTAAATACTGGTAGTTGGACTTAGCTGGTGTTTTGAAATGTGTGGATATTTAAAAGCTCAAAAAGAATATTCTTTTCCTTTGTACATAGCTTTTTCAGCCCTTCTTTCTGAGCCAGCTGAATTATAAATACTGCTATGAGTACATGAAGTAACCTGATAAAGTCCTGGTATAAATCAAACAGGTGAAATTGAGACTTTAATCCTTCTAAAAATATGCTTGTTACCAGACGATAAAACACCATACCAGGAATGGATGTGCTTTGGCTCTAAAAAACAAAGAAACAAACAAACAGACAAAAAAGCTTTCTACAAATTAATCTGTCCACAGAGGTCAGTTTATCACCTGATTACATCAATTCTACAAAGATTTATCTTACATAATCTTCTGTGATGTTACATGTACTGAATCTTCTAATGTATGAGTATTAATCTAAGCAGATAATGGCTGAGAAGCTGTTTATGAATGGCTTGGAAAATACTGTGAGAAGAGTTTTATATTTTTTAAATCTTTCAGTGAAGGGGGGTTCAGTCTCATAATTGCTTGTAATGACCACACAGATTTCTTTACCCAACACTACTGTCTAAGGCTTCTTTTTCAGTCTGACTTACAGCCATAAAGACTTGATATTATGGATCATGCTGGGAGTAAACTGCTTTCATTTTCTTTTACATTTCAGAAGCAAGAAATAATTTCTCAATGTTTTCAGCGCCAAGAATACTCTGACTTACAGGGGTGCCGGCGAGAGATGGCTATATCCTGGATGGCCACCTTTACCATGAGCACTGAGAAAAACTCAGACCTTTCTTCTCAAGCAGGATACTTACACTGGTCATGAACACACTCGTTCTCAGATGAGTAATGAAATACATGTAAGTGAAAAGCATTCCCAGTTGCTGGCTATGTTTTGGGTGCAATAACTAACGGAATAGAAAAATCACAGATTAAACAAAATCTCAAAACACAGAGATCTCAGATTTTAAAAGACAGAAGAGGAAATGTGAGACAAGGCAGAGGTTTTTCACCAGAAGAAACCATGCTAAAGCTGGCAGAGACACACTAGCACAGAACTTGAGTGGGAGTAGCTTCCCACCCAAAACCTTCCCTTCCCACAAACTGTGTGCAACCAGAACTCCAGCAAGACCATCCATGGCTCCCCCCAGCCCATTCTGGAAAAGTGAAGTGGGGACTTAAAATAGCCAAGAAACCCATTCTAAGAACTCTAACATCTCTTCAGCACTGCTTCATTCATCTTGTCCAGTTTTGATTCCTCTTTGGTTTAAGTGTGGCTGAATTTTAACTTTTGGTTAATCATGATCTGTTTTGTTAATGTTACGGCAATTTTCTGTACAGAAGTCACTCCAGAACATCATAGAACAGTTTTGGCTGGAAGGACCTTTACAGGTCATCTAGTCAACCAGAGCATCATCAGAAACAGGATATAAGGAACCTCAAGGCCAAAGATATGTCCTCAACTTGCATGCTCAGAGAAATGTAGTAAGAATTTATGAAATTGTGTTAATAAGGAGGGAGAGGATGGTATTTTTAAGGACCTTTTAAAAGCCCATGGGCTTTTTCCTTCAGTTTTTATCTTCTGCAGGTGTAAAACAGTCAGCCAACAATACAAAGTGGGCATTAGCTTTTTGTTGTCATCAGACTGAATCTCTCACTTAAATGCAGAAGAGCAGATTCCTGAGTACATCCAGAACTTCAGGTAGGTCCTAGCATCTCAGGTAAGCAGAGATTTGTACCAGATCATGTCTCCTTGTAAAAGTAAGACTTAATGATCTGTTTTTAAACCTAGACCAGCTGATCAGACTACCATACCACCTACCACAGCTACAGTCATGGGGACTCAGCTTCCGACACGGTTTAAAGGGTGGCTCATCCACTCTTGGAGGAAGAGTGCAAAGCCCCATTGGATTATTTCAGAAAGAATAAAGACCATCTACTGCTGGATTCCTGGAGTAATGACAGAGGCTCTGCTGAGGGTCAATTGACCTGAAACTCTTCTTCTACCCCACCAAAAAGACAATACCAAAACAAACCCTTCCCTTATAGCACATTCAGTTTATGCCCCAAACCCGGGCTCATATGGAGGAGTACTATGCTCATCCTAAAACAATCTCTGCCTTTCCCCTACCTTCCTGTACTTCTGCATGTGCATTTTGCTTCAGTTGGACAGGAGCCACCCAAGAGGTACAGAACAAAGCAGGGAAAATAATCACAGAGAAATAAACCCCATTTGTCAGCTTAATTTGCTAATATATTTGACAATGCATTTAATTTTTAGGAGTGAAAATGCACTCTCTGAATGCAACTTCGCAGCAGCTGGCTTTTCTTTTGATTTGTCACCTATTGAGAAGGCAGATATTTAAGTCTTTAACCACCTTTCTCCGGAGCTGTACTGAACCCTTAATCAATTCAATTTTTAATAGCTGTTTAACAACCCAAAAGGAGTGATTTTATAGGCTAGTTTCCAACTTTCTCCACTGACTACTGAATCAACTAATAAGTTTGCGTTTCCAGTCATGTACATAAAGAAACTTTAAATGAGTCCTTATTTCACAAATGTAATCCTGTAATATATTGGGTACTTCTGTTCTGATCCAGCAATGTTTAGATGAATTTCCTTCACTTCAAGGACACTTTCCTCAATTGAGTAATGCTCTCTAAAAAGCGGGGATAATTAATGTGCTTAAAGTTATGTACATTGTTAAGTTCTTTGCCACAACAGGTGCTGTGCTCAGGTGCACTTGGACAGGATCCAGATACTTGGAACTACTAGACTGGAAGTGTATCAGACAGTTAAAAAACTCCTTTTCCTGTGAATTACAGCAGAAGTTCCTGATTGGGGTTCAAAGCCTAGGTGGTCATTGGAACTATGTAATGATCTTATCAACAGAATCCATATTTTAAAGATGCCTTTCTCATTTGTGAGGTACCCAGAACAGGAAATTATTATTTCCAGTGATCTTTTCAGATAATCTTTACACAGAATTTTGTAAGCTCTTCTAATTAGACCAGAAGCATTTCAAGCCATGCAATGTGTTGCTCTGTTGCTGCAGTAGACGTAGAAATAAATTACTATCCAGGCTTAAATATTATGTGGCTGTTGCTGACTTAAACAGGAATGATGGTTTTAGTGAGATCTTGAGCCAGAAATCTAATCTTCTATCTGCTTTTATAACACAGCAAAATGAGCAGTCATGAGGTAAACCTATGACAGGTTAGAAATGAGAAATTTTAAGGGCTATTAAACTTTTTTAAAACGTTCCCAGAGGATCAGCATAAACTTACCTAGTGCCTCTACTTCTGTAATTGTGATATAGTGGGAGAATTCACAGTGTTCAGTGGTTTATTCAGTGAACTCCTACAGCTTGGTAGTAACCTTGGCTGACATAAAAACCAGGAGGGATATCACAGCATCTGCACATCTGAAACAGAGTTTCAGATTACTTTGTACCTATTACATTTTTCATGAATCTTATTTTGCAATCTTGTCTGGCTTTAAGTTTTTTTGTTGGTCATTTTCGGTGATTATTCTTCTTTTAAGAAAGGATTGTTTGTTTTCAAATTAATTGGACAAAAAGTAGAGCTTGAAAAAGAGGCTAAATAACTTTATTCCCAATCCATAGGCAAAATCAGAGCCATCCAAAGCAGTGTTCATTTGCCCAACATATGTGGTGAATGTCAGGTGAAGAAATAAAACACTAAAGGTCACAGTTATTGATGGACAGTCTGCTCAAATCAAAGACAAGGAATTAAAATGAGCATGGCCAGGTCATACTTTGCACTTATACACAAGTTTGGTTTAGCACCACAGAATGAAAACATGTATCCAAAGAAAAGAATGAGCCCATGCCAAAAATTAAGCAGATGGGAAATATCTGTACCAGGCAGTGAGAGAAACCTTCTAATCATCACAGCTTTGAATCAGCTTTGGGGCAGGACCTGCATCCATAACTCATGCCTGGAATGGCATGTATAATTGTTGTTGACAATATAAAATTTATTCTAGATTTATACCGGGGTTACTGAGAGCAGAGGCCAGTCTTTTAATATGAAATAGGTCCCCCGAGAGACATTGCCAGGTAGCAGAGAGTGAGAATTTGCATCACATAAGCTGCAATGACACTGACATCAGAAACTGTCCTGTTGTCATTCTGAGAGAAAAGAAGGCATGGAAGTATTCAAATTTTGATTTAGTGTTTGATGCATCTGGCACTGGAGAAAAAGTTTGCGTCTGGGCGTCAAGGAAACTGTACAGGTCTTTGCCTTTCTGACCCAGGTCCCACCCCACCATCACCACCCAGTATAAACATCTGTATCAACACAGATCTCACATCTGACCACCTTTTACACGGAACAGTGATGAAAATCACTGCTGAGCACTCTTATACACAATTTCACAGATGGTAGAAGCTTCTTGGAAGAAAACCTATAAATGTTTCTCAGCCACATATCTTTACAGAAGGTGCAAAATGTGGAACAGATTTGGCAACACCTTCAGTTCAAGCAAGGCTGGAAATGCATAAAAATAATTAGCTGTGCCCTTACAGGTATCAGCAGCCATCTCTTGCTTTATTTCAACACAGATCTTGTCTCTAATGTACACCTCCACAGTAGCACAAAGGAGCCATAAAGCCACTGGCTGACAAGCAAGACAGTCCCCTTGCACGGGGAATTCATGCACCACAAAGTCAGAAACATCGACTCCATATTGTTCTTCCTCCCTGTGGAGGTGATGTGGGCAAATGTCAGCAGCAGCTCACAACCACAGTCCTCCAGCTGCTGGAGCAGCTGCTTGGAGCCAGTGTTGACCTGGAAAATATTAGAATAATCTTAAGGCTGCTTTGAATCATTCCAAGAGCTAAACCAGCTGGCTTAATTTTGCACACTTGCCGCTCTCAAACCTACTGTCAGGATTTCCATTTCCTTTTCCACAACTCAAATCCTTCCTCACACAGAAAGAAACCCATGGATGCAGATTATCTTCTCCAGAAGACAGAGCTAAAAGGCTGCTGAATATGTCCAATCCTGGATTTGAGGGGGAGCAAGAGGGAAGATTACCCAGGTGCTGCTACCAGCACATTTTCTTGTTTCATGAGCAGGTCTTTAGTAAATGACTGACGGTGCTTCATGCACTTTAACCAACTGCTGCCCTCATGTACAGCCACATCTACCCAAATCCTTTTGCTTCTGCCAATCAAACCTCAAGTGTGCCTTCCAAAGTTTGTCTTGGAGTGAAATCCATCGCTTTTACCACACTGATACGGAAACCTATCCAACACAGCTCTCCTGATCAGCAGGAGGAGAACAAGGTATTTCCTGGAATAAAGCTCTTCATTAAAGGACTTTCGCTACCAGGGAAGCATGGTGTGGTTGCTACAGCATGTAATTAGAAGTCAAAGGACTAAAGCTTAAATAAAAAAGCTGTGTGACTGAATTATTAACTTCCTTAGCTATTAATTTGCAATATATACCAACTCATCTCCATCATAGGGATGTTGAGAGGTTTAATCAGCGAATATACCTGAAGCACTATAAAATGTTGAAAAGATGAATACTTGGCTTTGTGGAGGTGACCATTTTAGTAAACACTTCTATAACTGAAACGGGCAGCTGGTAAATTTTGAGCTAAAAGAATAAAATGAACCTGTGGAGGAACTTTTAACACTTTCCTCTCTCCATACTTAGAAGAAGTTCACTTGGAACACAAGTAAGAGTAAGTTACACTCTCTATTACTGAACAATTCTATTATTGTTATTTGAATTATTCTTTTTAATAGCCCTAAAAGTATATCTGGGTATCATCAGTCAAAATTTATGAGCACTTGGGCCCAGGATTCTTCCCCTAGAGCAGAGAAAAGGATTTTCATCTTCTATTGAAAGCCTTCCCTAATTTGTCAAAAGAATTAAAGAGGTAAAAGAAAGTCCTCAGAAAAAGGATGAAAGTTACAGCAGAGACCAAAAAAAATCACATTCACTAGACTAAGTCTTTCACTTGGTAGCACACTGTAATGATTGGAAGCAACACAGACTTCTATTTTCCCTTTATAAAAGCCAAGTTTCATTTAATGAGCTATTTAAGGACAAGTGTGTGCAGTTTTGGGCACCATGTTATAAAAAAAGACATTAAGCTATTAGAGGGCATCCAAATGAAGGCCATCAGGATGGTGAAGTGCCTTGAGAGGAAGCTGTACGAGGAGCAGCTGAAGTTACTTGGTCTGTTCAGCCTAGAGAAGAGGAGACTGAGGAGAGACCTCATTGCAGTCTACAGCTTCCTCACGAGGGGAGAAGGAGGGGCAGGCACTGATCTCTTCATTCTCATGACCGGTGACAGGACCTGAGGGAACAGCATGAAGCTGAGTCAGGGGAGGTTTAGGTTAGATATCAGCAAAAGGTTTTTCATCCGGAGNGAGTCAGGGGAGGTTTAGGTTAGATATCAGCAAAAGGTTTTTCATCCGGAGGGTGGTTGGGCACTGGAACAGGCTCCACGGGGAAGTGGTCACAGCACCAAGCTGTCTGAGTTCAAGGAGCATTTGAACAATGCTCTCAGGCTTATGGTGTAACTCTTAGGGATGGTCCTGTGCAGGGCCAGGAGCTGGACTTCAATGATCTTGATGGGTCCCTTCCAGCTCAGCATATTCTGTGATTCTATGATAACTTAAAGTCAACATGAACAGCAGAATCTCATAATGGTTGAGGTGTGAAGGAACTTCTGAAGATCATCTAGTCCAATCCTATCGTGTCCCCTGAAAAAAAAGCTGGGACGGTTGAAGAATTGAGAGACCCTGATAATGGAAAAATATACTGGTGGGATAATTCTACATAGCTATTATAAAACGAGAGTTCTCCTGTATGCCTTCTGAAATACTATGAGAAATTGGCTCGTCTGATTGGTCCATAGTTCTCTCCACCCTCCCTCCCTAGTAATTGGTTGTGGTAGTTTCTCCCCGCCTTCTTCCCCTCCCCTAAGCCCCGTGGTGATTTGTTACTGGTCCCCTGGTATCTTCCTTGTTTCACCCTCTTTCGTCTCCTGTCCCCTTCATAGCTGGATGGGATAAACTCCCTGGACTGCGGAATGCAGTGCGTGAGAGCCTTCCTGCCTCTTTGTTTCTGGACTTGTGGCTGGGCATCCCGGGTGTATTTTTCAGTGCTAACAACTGCACGGGCGGTATCCCTCGTTGGTTAGGTGAATTTCACCCCCAGAACTGCTTCTTCTCAAAGGAGGTTTTGGGAATAAACCACAAAGGGAATCTGCTCAGGAGAAAATCCCTGGTAAAGCCATTACAATCCCCCTTTCTCAATCAAGGTCAGCTACAGCAAGATGGCCAGGATCACACCTAGTCTGGTTTTGAATACCTCCAAGGATGGAGACTCCCCAACCTCTCTGAGCAACCTGTGCCAGTGCTCACAGAGAAAAAGTCATGCTTAGATGAAATCTGTTGTAACTCAACCTGTTCCCATTACTTCTTGTCCTGTCACAGGGTAGCACTGGGATAGTAGTCTGGCTCTCCCTTCCTTTCTCCCCCCAGGTGTTAATACACACACTCGAGAGATCCCCCTAAGCCTTGTATTCCAAGACTGAACAACCCCAGCTCTCCTGGTCTCTCTATGTATTGGAGATGCCTCAATTCCTTAATCATCTCTGTGGTCTTTCACTGACCTCATTCTGGTACGACCATGACTCTCTTGAACCAGGGAGCCCAAGAGTGGACCCCGCTCCAGGTGTGGGCTCACCAGTGCTGAATAGAGACAGAAAAGTTTACATTTATCAAATCCTCAGTAAGCATATTTAAGCTAGCACATTATCCTTCCATATTCTTGACACCATGATCTAATGGCACCTTGGCAGACAGAACTGCCATGACTGTGCACCTTAGCTACTACATTCAAAGGACACAGGTCCCATGGAAATGCTGTCCCATCAGAGCAGAGGAAGGAACAGCACAGCAGGAGTGGAGGCTGCAGAAGGCAGAAGAACAGATGCAGTAAATTGCAGCCAGGTGTAAAATAGCTTCTTAAACACACCTCTCCTGCTTTCTGCTTTATGAGTCAGCAGACACTGGTTTGGAAAAAATCCCCAGAAGTGGGCAATTTTGCCCCAGGTCAGTTAGGAAATAATATAAACTAGGTTCTCTGTTGTTCTTGTAACCACAATACACAGGTGGAAGGATTTAATAAAGAGATTGACATGTCTGTTGTAAGGTACCAATCTGATGGTGCATTTTAGGTAGACTGAGTATTTAACATTGTTCTAAAGAAATAGTGAGATTAATTGTGAATTGCTGAAGCAGGAACCCAACAGACACTGCAGCCCTCTCTGCCACGTGCTATGCAAACATACGTCCAGACTGGCCTCAAAGAACTTGCAAACCAAACAGAGCGAAGGAAAAGAGCATTACACAGTTTGGAAAGATTAACTGCTTCCATCCAAACAGTTCAACAAAGGCTCAAGCTTCCAAAGTGTCTGAACTCTTCCCATGTCCAGATATAAAAAAATCTATACCTCATGACACTCTCCTTTAAGACTTGGCCAGAGCTCTGGAGCACCAAGATGCTGCAGAATACCACAAGGCAAGTAAAAAAGAATCAAAGACTCAAGTCCCGAGGAAAATTATTCTCTAATAATCTTATAATGTTAAAACACTTAATGCCAAACTCATGTGTGAGAAAAGATATTTTTCGGCTGACTTCACATATGACTTTAACTCCCAACTTTTCTTCAGGAATTTTTCCAGAACTGTGCTTATCTCTGGCATTTCTCTGTTTGCCTTTGCCTTTTGCTGTTATGCTATTCAGGTCTTCCTTGCTATTCAAAACAGATTTTAGTAAGAGAGAGAATATTTTTTAAGAAAGAAAAAAGATCTGTAAGAAAGGGGAAACTACGCATGAGATGTCTATGGGTACAGGAGCAGAGCAAAATGATAAAGTTTACAAAGAACAAAGGGTCTTTTCATCACAAGTATGAGGAACCAGCACATTTTGGATGGAATTCCTGAAAATGCCAAGCAAAATTAGGAGAAATAAACAATGCCAGGAACTTGGAGACAGGGTAAAAACAATGAAGCTATTCATAATATTTTATAAAGAACATCATCAGGTTACAACTCACAGCACAGGAGGCACAACATAAAACAGACAATCTTAAACAGAAAACAACAAATAAAGGAAAGGCTGCATCTTAGGGTCACATCATAGTTGGGGTAGCTGACAGAGTCCCTTAGTTGTGGAAAATCCTCTTCTATTTTGTGGCTTTACATGGCATTGTGCATGCCCTTCGGGGCAAGAATTGATGTAAGCACTGGCAAATCATTTGGCCTGTGGATGGACTTAATGGGATATAAACTGCATGGCGTGGAGGCACATCTAGCATTCTTGGAAAGGAGTAGGCACTGGAGGGCTTTATAGCATGTTTATACAGACTCAGACACTAAGACAAAGGTTATCTTGTCTTTTGGAGTGTAAGACTTCTTGAGACTATATATCCTTCACTAATCAGTAAATAAATAGCAGGGAACAATGAAGTCCTGACTTTGACAGGCCTGAAGAGGGGGAGTAGGGGAAGAGGGGCTGAGCAGGTTATTGAATAAAATCTGCAACTTACAGAAATACCACAGGTTTTGGAAGCAACAGTGTGGACTAGAGAAAATGGCCTGCAAATAAATCAGAAAATACTTGATCTCAAAATCTCTCTAACTGGTAAATCAGAATTAAGGTTGTTTTATGGCACTGACATGTTTAAAAAAAAATAAAATTTCTGCTACTGTTAAAGTGTCAAAACAAATATCTGTATGTTCGAGCAGATGTCAGATATTGTAGAGGCATATACATACTTGCAACTTTAAACATAAAATTCTCTAAAATTGGAGACATAATCTGTTGCCCTAATTACAACACACACATAAATCTTAGTTGGAGGGAAAAGTGCTGATTTCATATTTTTCTATTTCCTCAAACAGAACCTGACTTCTGAGTACAAACAAACTGAAGTATAAAGAATAAAAATAAAAAGAGTGTTGCATAAATTATTGCATTTAAATTGCAGCTAGGAGTAATAATAGTATCCTTCGCTGAGACTAGATAATTTCTCACTCCTGAAGCTATGGACTATTTTTCCAGAAAAAAAGTATTTATGGAAAGAGCTTATCACTGACATTTACTTAACTACTCCATAGAATCAAGGGCTTATTATTGTTATTATAGTCACAGCCTCAAGAAAGATGCAGATGTAAATGGAGTATGTTAAATGAAAGATAAGGTTCTTCAATAAAGAATCCATGGGCAAAATGGTACAGAAATTATTCCTATATTGTAACAACATCAGACTTCTTTAAGAAAACCACACAGAGATAGATCTTTAAGAGGTGCCTTTAGACATGCATGTCAAGAAAATGTATGCCCTGAAGATTTGTACAAGTACTCACTTATGCTTATATGACCAACAACTGCAGAGTTTGACCCTGAAGCTAATGCTCAAGCCACTTCCTTCCACAGCATCAGCTGATACACAGCTGTACCCCACAAAGCTGTAAAGGCAGCAGTCAATAACAATGCACCACCGACTTTGTAACCAAAAGGATCATCACATCTTCCCTGCTGAGAATCATGAGGCAATTTGTGATATACCAGAATATCTTCCCTTTTTGTCCTTCTCATAGATCAGTTTTTCCAGTTTATATTTAATTATGTATTATGTCACATGTCATTCAAACTATTGGTTTAGCCAGGAAATTAGAGGGACTCCAGAGAGTAGACAGCTCCTCTTGCAAGGCAAAGGGCCATGGCTCTGCTGAAGTCCTCAAAGCCAAGATGCTTTTTTGACTCTGTTCAAACTCTGGCCTGATCTTTATATAATAACAAACTGCAGCAAAGGGGTCACTACCACCTTCTCAGTCAGGTATGAAAGCAACAATGAAAAACAATGTACATGAGGAAAAAAAAGAAGACTGTTAATGTTAAAGATCTAGTGATGGGCTCTGAAGTAGCTATTACTACTCTGGACAGGCATGTTGGAGTTTTAATCAATAGCATCATGAACGTGCCAGCTTGGTACTCAGCAGTTGTCAAAAAAAAAAAGCAATGAGAATGTTAGGAAATATTAAGAAAGAAAAGAAATAGAGAACAAAAACAAAACCCATCGTTATGTCCACAACTCAAATCCTGTGTTCAATTAAGAGCCCCCCATCTCAGAAAGAACATCAGCTGAGCTAGAAGAGACACAAAGAAACATAATAAAAGTGTAAATTTTGGCACAGCTTCCAAACAAGGAACAGCTAATACATTGCTATTCCTCAATTTGAAAAAAAGAGACAATGGAGATGGAGAATAAGAAGTGTTGGCAAAATCACGAAAGGCATAAAGACAACAGGAAACAATTGCTCATTTTCTTTTCTAGTACAAGAACTAGTAGGCATCAAACAAAGTTTTCAGAATGTATCTTCAAAGCAAAGAATGCATAGTTCATCTGTAGAAGTTGTTACCAAACCTGCGGAATGCTAAAAATGCACATCTGCAAAAACTGATCAGAAAAAATTCATGGAGGGAAAAATAAATAAATTAATAAAACCATGAAAAGCTTTTAAACATCAAGACAGCATTCCAGGCTGAGGACCTTAAACCAGTAGAGGCTGGAAGAGTTTACCCGCAAGGAGGACTAAACACTTGCCCTATTCTCATGTGCCGGACACATCCTGTATGTCAGTCCAGTGTAAGATACTGTGGCACATGGACCAATGCAGTCACGTTAATGCTCAGTTTAACCTCTTCCAAAAAAAAGCCATGAGAGAACCAGAGATTTCTTGCAGACTCAGGGGTCTGCAAGGACAGCATTTAACTACATGCTTAATTCTAAACTCATTCTTAAGTGCTATTAAATTTAATAGAACTAAGGCCCAGGCATAAATCCTTTTTTAAACTGAGGTGTTTTCTGGGATTGGAGGTCTTCTTATTACTATTTATATCAATGTTTTTGCACAGTTGTCTTCACTCTCTATTATCATTTTCCCAGGTTTAAAAAAAGCAAAATGTGCAGAGTGTTGCAACTATTCATTAACAGCAGACTTCTGTGACTTAATTACATCAAGTTTTTGTTGCCAAAGCTGATTATATCTCCCCTGTACCGCAGGGGAGTTTATCAACCAAAGATTCTTATCATCCATGAGGAACAGAATATCTTTATCCACAGTTTCTAGTATTCACTAATAATATAATTTGTATTTATTTGTTGAGACATTCAAATTGAGCAGATGCAAACCTCCCAAAGCATTTTCTTTAAAAAATAAATTATTTATAACTAAGTGTCAGTCAGTTTCAGGTATGCTTTTATTTTAAAATTTCACTGATTATGCTCCATTCAGAAGATACAGAGCAAGAAAAAATAAAGACCTAAAGGAATTTGTGTGTTCAGTGATGCTAATGACTAAGACTCTGGTCATGTTTTCTAGATTTAATAATACATCCTATAGCCTTTTGGACTAATCAAATGAAAGTAGGGGATTTATGTTCCAATGTGCTTTAAGAAGAGGGCTTAGAAGACTCCCAAAGTAATTTCGTTTGACATTCAAAGCTATTTGATTGCAGTTTCTGAACATTTCTACCACATTTGTATTCAGCATGTGGTAATCTGAATTTTGTCATGTTTTGAGTCTGACTAATACAGGGTATTGGTCTCTTCTTTTTTTTTCCTGTTCTGCAGTGCTGATTGCTTTCACATCACTAAGGCAAAAACATTGTGAGTACATTCAAAATTGCAAACATAAGAAAAATCCCAGCATCACCAGCATATTGGGGCCCATTGTATAGTATTTAGGGATCTGAAATTTAAGGAAAAAAAAGGAAGGATTATTGTATACTAAGGGTAAGCAATTTTCTGCCACTACAAATTTTGCTAGGAAAGTGCAAAAGGTGCCGCTAGTATATTTTCAGAGGACAAAATGCTGATGCAAAAACATTTGTGAGATTGAATTATTTCAATGGTTTTATTTTGACTAATATGATATGGCACAGGTGACATAAAGGCAACTTTAATCGTCTTTATTCTCATCTTCTCGCACTTCCACCTCACTTTTCAATCATCTTATAGGTACTGTACACAAGGTGCATTCAGCTTTATTATCTGACTGCAGAGAAAAGTAGAACCTGCAGCAACTTGTGATGGCTAAAGGACTGAGCACTTTTACAGCGTGGTCACAGGGTCACTGTTGCCCGACCTGATGAGGTGATAAATCCAAGAGACTGTGCAAATATTCAAAAATACTGAACCCACCACCATGAAGCATGTCAAATTTCAAACCATCACTCAAATTTTGACAGGACAGAGACTTTTTATCTTTCTGGAAAACCACCATTTGTTGTTAAGTGGATGCTCCAGTTCACATCAGCTATTTTTGCACTCAGGATTTCTCTCCTGTCTTTGCTCCAGAGCTGTCCTAAAAGTAGCTACGGCAATAAAAGCTGTTTTGTTCAAAATCTATACAGATATTTCAGGAAAAATGCTCTCATCATCTGTCTGCAACTGCTGCTAGCCCTTATTTTACCGGCAACAGAACTAGGACCTCTGTAAATGCAGGGCACAGCACTGGATTTGTCCTTGGCTGGGCAACACAGTTCTATCAAGTGAGTATCATCCAACCCTGACTTGCTTTGCAAACACAAAAAAAAAACTATCTCGAGGAAGAAGACTTCCTCATTCTACTGACAGGGAGGAAGGTAAGTGAAAGCTAAGAAAGAAAAAGTGATAAATGCTGGATATTGCCTATTCATTGGTGCAGGCTTTTCAGTGGTGGTGGTGGCTCAGTTGGGTGGCAGAATGAATCACAGAATGGAATGAATACCAGATTGGAAGTGACCTCAAGGATCATCTGATCCAACCTTTCTTGGCAAAAGCACAGTGGGATGAGTATGGCTTGCAAAACTCAGCTCTCAGCTATCAAAGACTTCAGGAAGCTTAAGCGCCTGGTGATCAAAAGTTCTGAAGGCCTCAGAAACAAATGTGTTCATACAGGTCTCATTTGTTTCTGTGCTGCCTCTCCCCCACCCTCCATCTAAAGTTCAGCAGCACGAGGTTTGCTGAGCAGTGCTCCTGGCAAGGTCCCTGCATCAGCCACAGAAGGGATCCTCTCCGCAGGCTGCTCCACCTGGAGCCAGACAGTGCCCCATGGGAGTATCGACAAGAGCTGCTTCATGAGGGAAAAGAGGAGAGCTGGGAAAGGTCTGCTCTTCACCTTTTTAATAACCAGCCCCTCAGAAAAGAGAGGTACAGACCTCTGAGCTGGCAGCCAGTGAGAGAGAAGGTCATAAAACCTGACTTTCACGCAGACTTTCGCTTTGAGGATTTGGGAAGGGGAGGCTGGTCTTTCTCACATTGTGGAAGCACTAGTTCAGGATGCTCTGTCATGCAAGGAAGCAAACAAAATAGCTTTTAATAAATGAGGTAGGTCAATGCCTTTGTTACCGCTTCTGTACCTAACTATTGTCCTGAACCAAAAGCAATTAAAACAGGGATTATACTTTGACAGCTGCATTTGTGGTGATACGTATACGTAGCAGAACTCTGCCATGCTTTGAGAAGCTGATCTATTTTTTAGCACCTTGTTATAATTAGAACCACATGATTTACAATAAATTATTTATTTGATTAATTTCATCCCTTTTTCTTTTCTATCAATGAATTGTTCACAGACAGAATGTTGAATTCTTGAATTCATTTTTAATTTAAATAATATATTTGATGATTAACTCCAGGTCTGTAAGTTATTCATCATTTGCTAATAATCACAACTCAGAATTTGTCCAGCGGTACGCTATTTTCTGAGGCTCAGAAGCCATGGACCCTTTCCTCCTCCCTCTTCGGAACAATATGAATAGTATAGCATTACATAAACTTCATAAATTTTATTATTACATATACAGTCTCAGGTTGTCTTATTGTTAATTTGAATTAACAATTTGAAAAAATTGAATTTAAAAAAAAAATTAACCCCTAATGCTAAGCTTTACTGTTTAACCCTAATGCAATTTTGAAGGAAACTGAAATAGAAAATGAGAATGGGATAAAAATTGCTTCCAGATATTTAGAATATAAATTCTGGGAAGTTGAGAAAAATTATTATAACAGGCTAGAGAATGATTTTCAGAAGTCTAATGGTGAATACTTTTATGCAATTTTTCAAGCCAAATGTCAGTGGTTTTTTTTCCCAAGAATCCATCATCCAGTCCCATCTTTTAATAGACAATTTCTAAGCTGCTTCTGGAAACATAGACAAAAGCAGTTACAAACACAGAAATTCAACTTAATCATGGAGGATGTATGCTATAATATACATCACCTCATTGTAAAAATACCTTCTTTGTCTCATCTCATACAACCTAACGCACCGCTCCACAAAAATCTACTATCCTAACAACGTTTATTCGAAGGTACAAATGGATTTGTAATTTGAATAATTTATTTGGTGACAATTTCCTGCTCTGCAGAGACTCGTTACTTGCAAATAGCAAATATTCACAAGTTGCCATGGTGCAATATGGCACGCTTTCCATGAGGTACAGGCCTCCAAGCCTTCCTCTCCATCTCTCACGTACAGCACTTGTAGTTACAACACTCACATTTAGATGACTGTTAGTACAGAACTCTGTTTGTCTTACCAGGTGAAGAAGTTTTTTAGCCTCAGGCTATTTTTAATCTTCTGGATGTTTTTAAGCCTTGAGAAAGGATGCTCTGTTAATTTCCCATTTTAGTCAGCAGGAGTGAAGGCAGACGATGTAATAAGCACACAGCCGATTGCACATATGATAACTTGTAAACTTGTCTGTAAATTCTGCCACCAATTATTAACAAGCATCTGCAATGTTCTTACTGAGGAAAAAAAATCCTACTTACATAATAGTTCTTCACGATAGACGCTGAGTGTTCATACAGATGTATTTTTAGCCGGTTCCTATGGAAACGTGACTTATGTGATCACACTTTATATACGTTCCTAAATAAATTTTGACCCCATCAGATAATTTAAGGTACCTCTGACAGAATGGTGGAGTCCCCCAGTTTGTGGAACTGGATGAGCTCAGCCTGCATTAGCCACCTCAGTGTCTACTGACTGAGGCATAGAATAAGGCGAGGAAAGAAGATGGCACATGCTCCAGTCATGGGAAAGTTGTCATTCAGAGCTCATGAATTACCATGAAACACAAATCCATGGGAAACAAAACTTCATTGGTCCAGATGATTATAGAAATTCTTGTCTGAAAAGTACAAGATATTCTACTGCCGCAGAATTAATTTAAATCTTGAACAAGAAAGGTGACCATAATGTAATGCTTTCAGCTGAGGCATATAATCAGGAAAGCTTAAATCTGCTCTTGTATTTGATATATAGCTCAGGTTGTTCTGTGATTCTAAAAATTCCAACCCAAAACACAAAGCTGCTGAGCATGCCTGACTCTTGAACCTGCAAGCACAAATGTAGAGGCATTACTTCAAAGCATGCAAGAATGTCCTGTTTAAGTAGGTTGAGAGAGACTCAGCACCCATAATCTTCTAAAGAACCCTTATCTAAATTACTTAAAATCTATCCATGGCCTGGATGGTGTGTAAGCCTTCCTCACTCAGCCCATCAGCTTCAGTTGCTCTTTCCCCACACAGCCCTTATCTTTCCAATCTCATAAGGGCAAGCAGACTGGGAAACGGTCCAGCAACAGTCATCCTTAGGAGAATGTGCAGCTTGGATGTGTGAATGCTGCCTCCTTCAGTGGGTGACACCAAGCAGGTCCCACCAGGAAATCCAAGGAGAGCAAACTTCTACCCATTCTTCTTTCCTACCCCAGTTTTCTTGGTGGATCAGTAAAGAAGATATGTTATGACATGTCTTCCTTCTGCCTACTTGCTCTTCCACAGCTTCAAAGTTAATTCCAGACACAGCCCTGAAAGATGTCTCCCTGTACACCCTACCTTGAGGACAGGCAGACTCCTGAAGGGCTGAAGCAGGCCCCTGGGTCTAGCTCACTTCCATGTGCCATACCAGATGCAAACCTTGTCCTCCAAGGTGACCAATGCTCAAATGCACTGGGTCTTTAATCACTTTCCAAACAAAAGTCAGTTCCAGAACCCCAGTTCTTCAGCAGCATTCAAGTACCAAATGAAACTGTTCAGCATCTAGCGTTGATTTTACATTTTCACCCAGCTTCTCCTCACTATGGCTGTGTCCATGAGCCACTGCTCTCTCTTCTGCCATGTGGAAGAACACAGCTTTAGCACCAGAGCATGGGTGCTCTGAATGGCAGCTAAACAAAATGCCTACAGCAACCTGAGGAAAACTGTTAATAACATCTACTTCAGTTACCACTCTCTGCTATTCACAATCCGTTTTAACCATGCAAGGATCTGAAACAACCTACAAGTAACAGCAGCAGCTCAACTAAAACTAGAAACCTGCGGAAGTTTCAGCAATTGCAAGTGACTTTCACTTTCAGCAGTTTTTATAACCTGTGTTATTATTCCAGTGCATGTTATTCCAGTGATGCTCAGCAAAATCAAGCATGCTTTTTTCTTTTTTTTATATTGTCACACTAATAAGAGACATTAAGATTCTACACACAAGGATAGGAGCAATAATAATGAGGGAATATTCTCCAGCACTGCATTTAATTTAAAAGTGCCGAGATAAGTACGTAAACTCTTCTGGACACTCTAGGAGATGATGTCTTGCTCCGTGGGTGTATACACATCTCTGTCTGCTTCTGTGTGGCTCTCACACCTGCAGCTCATAATCATATGTAGTTTCAAATTAGTTGAGAAAACGAAAATTACCTTAAAATGGAAGGGAAATGCATTTGACATACCTCTTGTTCCAGCACTTGTGAGACTTGCTATAATTACTACTGTGAGCTCGCAGGCAGATGGTAAACGAGGCAGCACCTTGAATTCAGTCAGCAGGATGCTGCAGAATTGCTCTCACTAACATTTTATTCAAGATGTTTCAACACACAAATCTAAAAACTGGCAACGAGGACATAACTACTGCGATTATTAGTGAGCCTTAAATAATGAGCACATTACATCTCCACCGGCCTTCCACATCTCTGCACCCACAGTGTCACCTATGCTGTACCCAACCCAGCGGAATGTGCTCAGCCCCAATTAATGCTATTACAGACACCAAGATGGAAGGAAGAGTCAGCATTAACAGATAAGATTGAAAAGGGCCAGATTCTGTTCCAAGGGAAAAAAATAATCTTGCTCATATCAACGAGAAAATTTTGGGACAGCGGCTGCATCCAAGTGACCTGGAAGTTGCCAGCTGCCTGAGTCTTGCTGAGCTTTTCATATGACAAAAGGGGGAAAAAAGAGGGGGAAAGGAGAGCTTTGGGAGGATAAGCTTCAGGGAAAAAAAAGACGTAACAGGCTAAATATCCAGCTGCCTTAAGGCAGAGGGGTTATCTCTATTCATTTTTTTTAATCCACCTGGCTCCTTGTCTAGGGGATTTGGGAATATTTCTTTGCACAAGAAATCTCTCCCAGTGGAACTGTGGAATGATTCGAGAGGTTGCAAAGGAAAGGGTGTTTATATGTCTGAACAGCCTTATGAAACTAATACAAGAGTCCTACTGCAGTAACTGAAGCAGACGGAGGAGGGTTACCTATCTTCTCTTGCTTCCATTTCAAAAGAAATGGCATTTATGCTGGTGGTTGGGTTGGGGTTTTTTATTTTGTTTGCTACATGAGATGTGATTTTACAGTTCTGGAGTCCCTCTCTACATAGCTAGAGTGCTGGAAAAGCAAACATTGGCTCTTCAGCTGCTGTTGCAGAGCAGCCAGCTCCCACGCTGCTGATTTAAACTGCCATAGGAATGAGCACTTTGCAATATTTCCACAGCCAAGTCCTAGTACTGTATGTAAGGATGAAGTGATTAGAGCAGCTTTCCCTAGGAACAATGAATTTTCTTTTCTCAAATCACTTTAGACCATGGTACTTGCACCCCAAACTGTTTGCATAACTTAAAGATATGGCCAAAGAGTTTATGCTGCAATTGTAAAACCGTTCTTGCTGTTTGCTAGCTGTTTATACTCATATGCTGTTAGGATTTATTTCAACTCACAGAAAGAGGGATTTTTAGTGACACAATGCATAAAAGTAAGTTTAATAAAGTAGATAATACTTTCTAAGGAAAGAATGTTTCTCCCATGACCTTCACTCAGAATGACTCTGGTATGAGAGCAGAATCAGGGTCACTATTCCTACCAACATGATTTCAAGGTAAAGGGAGACCATCTATTCTTTGCAACACAGGGTGGCTCAGCTGCAGCAAAAGAGAAAAAATGCAGTACATTGCATACAAAGAGTAGATAAAAGTACAGCTTTCATTCTTCGACTGAGATGCTCAGAAAATTATAAATACTGCTTCTTGTGTATTTGGCAAATAAGCGTAAACATGGGGCTTGTGGTGCTGCTAAGGAGTCAAATTTATTCTTCTGTGCACTCACTACCTTGATCTTCTGCCTGCAAAGGCTAAGAGGGGAATAGAGTAGCAATTTCTTTTTGATTGGCAAACCATACCACATGATCAAGTGCCTTATCACCACTGCCAATACTGTATTTTGATCAATCTTGGCAATACATTTTACATGCAAATAGATCTTTTATTGCAAATATATGTCATAAGTAACAAACACCTGCTTTCATACAGCCTAGATCTCAAGGTGATTGCCACCTACATTTTATCGCAGATAAATTACACAAGGTCCATGCTGTCCCTTATCTCATTAAATTTATCTTAGGGTAAAATTAAGGTATCTTATGTTTTCTTCATAATCATGAAAATGTGACAAATACTGTGAGGTTAAAGAATTAATGCTAGCAATATTCAGCACCCTGGAAAAGATGTCTGGGGTGTGCCCTCAAATAGCATGCAGTGACTCGTGTGGTAAGCACTTCCTACCCACAGAATCCCCTACAACGGGGTAAGAAAAAAAAGCCAGTTTCTCCCACTTGCCCAATGACAGACTTTGGCTATCTAGGCATCATCACCTGCTTCTGAAGGAATGCAATGAAGTGGTGTTTTGTAGTGAGTACTGCCCTCCGGGTATGTGTACAGGCTGCAGAGACACCAGGATTAAGAACTTTGGTGCTTGGTTGTGAGGGTTAAAATCTGTCAGGAGCAGGCAGCTATTGCTAGGTTTGGTCAGCCTGAGTTGTACGTAAGAACTGAGGAAAAGGCAGAAAAGTAAGAAAACTAAGAGGATGTATTTGCTGAATATATATTTTCATAACCTAGATAGCTGTAGATAACAAATTAGAGCATCCTATTTCTGATATAAACAAAAGAAAATTAGTAGATGAGGTATACAGAGGCTATGCCTCAGCCAGAGGTCACAAAAATAACACAGGAAAAGTAATATGGGGGTGGAGGGAAGTGTCAGCATTTTAACAAGCTTTGCATAATACTGTGACAAGAACTACACCAAACAAACCACGCAGATCAAGAATCCAGAGGGGTGCAGACGGCATTCAGATGAGAGCAAGGGTGTTCAGTAGGCACAAAAGCTGCTGATCAAAGAGTGACATCCTCCCCATCACTGAGTAACTCATTTCTTTCTAAAAGCCCTTTAACACAACATAGCAGGAAGCAGACACTTTGAGCAGGAGCAAACTTTGAAGAAGGCAGACATGCAAAGAAGTACCATGTATATCGGAGCAATTAATATCAAGAAACAAATTCTATTTCCTGTTAATCCTTTCATGTTGTCAAATAGGCAGCCTAGAATAGGATAAGGGGGAAAATACTCTGAAAGGCCATGGGGAAGGATTACAAACAGAGCACAAGGCAGGAATGTTAAATAAACTTTAACATTTTTACGTAACATAGATCTATATCTACTGAAAATCAGCCCCAACTGTTCATATAGTTCTCACCAGACTTGCAGTAGAGTATGTCACTATTGGCAAAAGACATTTTTCCCTGACTGGAGCTGGCATGAGGGAAGCCCAGGATCAGGACATTTCCACTCTCAATACTGTAATTGCCTTTACACGTATCCAGATAATACACCTTGCCATTTTGAGTTGTTGTAATATTCTTTCAGTACCCACTAGATTTTGCCAATGAATGTCTTAGCATTAGCAGTTTTGAAGCCTTGTTAATGATAAAAATTACATCCATAGCACATTATATTTTAAGAGTGTTTTCAGTTAATTAGTTAATAAATGAATTGATCCTTGACATTATAAGTAGGTTCCTATTTAGATAAACATTTTAAAGTGGATAACTGAAAGGAGGCAGAGGTTAAGGACTTTATCTATGATACTACAGCAGAGGAAATAAGAGAGTCTAGATTAAACCTAAATTAAGTGCTGATTATTAAAATATTTAAATATACCAACAAATGAGGTAGAGGCTCTTCTTAGGGGGAGAGCTACACTTCCGTGTGGGAGGGAGGAATAACACAAAGATATCTTCTAAACGGATTTACAGCAGTGAATGAAGGTCATGCTGAATTTGACTTATTTAATACAGGCAGAAACCTTCATTGAATACCATAGTAAGCCACACAAGAGATAAAGTTGGCCCTGAGATTAGCTCAGTTGATTAGAGCATGGTGCTAATAACACCAAGATAGCAGTTTTGATCCCTGTATGGGCCATTCACTTAAGAGCTGGACTTGATGATCCTTGTGGGTGCATTCCAACTATGAATATTCTGTAACTTCTGTCTGTTGAGCTATTTTATCAGGACAATATCAGCACTTAGTGCTCTTCTGTAAATTGGTCAGGGTTTTGATTTATTTTACAACTTTTGAAAACATGGCTTAGGACATCCACAGATAATTGTACTCCTTTATAAGACACAGAGACAAGGTAAGTTTGCTTTAGCTTATTTAGAAGATCCTAGGAAAAACCAGAAGTTTTGCGAGTCTCTGCATTGTAACAAAACCTGCAGATATACGTGTAAGCCAGTAAATGTCCCAGAAAATTACTTTAATCTGCAGGCCAAACTCATTCCAAGTAGCAAACAGTTACACTGTCCAAACATACAACATTTCCTTATACAGAAATAATCCCATGGCACATGAAAAGACATATAAAAAAGTATTCTGTACCAGTCCAGCAACAGGGTCCTTAAGATTTCCTTGTGGAAACTGATTAAGACACCTCTTCCACTCCATTATTTTCCAGTAGGAAATAGAGCCATTCCTTATACTCGCTGATAGAAATGAGAAAAAAATCTCTCATCTTTTAATTAAAAATCAAAAATGCAGGATCCCCAGTCACAGTGGGAAACTGCATGATCAGAAACTGCAGAGTGCTGCCCTCCAGGGAACTACCAAATGTTTGTCATCCCTGCTCACCAGCGGGTGACTCTGCCATAGCACAGGTTCCCTAAAGTCAACTCATTATCAGACTATATATTTATAACTCAAGTAAAGAGTGTTTTGTGGACTTACACAAGTACCTCTTTGAGTTCACCCAGAACTAATGAGAATTACTGCAGATGAACAATGCTGCGCTCTGGCAATGTAAATTGGGAACTTTATGTGTCACATATTTTCACTCTGTGTGACTCCAGCAGACGCCATAACTCCCAAGTCTCTTGTGGTGTTACAGTCACTTGGATGCTTTGCATAAAGATGCAAATACAAGTTAAAGTTTTCATCTATTTTACCTTGCATTCATTATGAAAGCAATATTTTTATTTTCAGGGTAGGTTCAGTAGTTGCATGGGGTATTTTCAAGGTCCGATAAGCAGGTAATTCATGAACACAGGAAAAAAATGGAAAACAAAAAATACGCGGAGAGTATTAAAGAATGGAGTTGGCCTTGGATATATATTTTCACAAGTGACAGAAATGTAACATTTCTGAAAAAGTGTAAGTTACAGAAAAGATGATGACCTTACCTATTGGTTGTAGCAAGAGGATTAGTAACTGAAGAGGCCAGGTTCCTGTCCTGGCTGACTTGCCCTCCTCGCGAGAAACCATTAGTAAAATCTGTTATGTTAACCTGTCTGAACTTTCAACTCATACTAAAAAGTTGAGATGAGGAACTGAACTTGAAACACATTCTGTGCAGGAAAGCTGGTTCAAAGATTTACAGAAAGAATGTTATGTTTAAAACAATCACTTCCATTTTGGTACCCCAAATGTTAATAGAAGCATTTCATCACCTTTCTACCTTGGATATTCTCTTTTGAAAATTGTAATTCTAGGCAAAGAACAGATGTGGTTATGAAAATAATTCAGTACATCCTTTTATGTAATTTAAACTACAGATGTGAAATTGCAATGAAGTTAATGGCTTCTAAAGTAGTTGCTACAAGAAGGGGCCCCCTCTCCTTGCACGGTTTTCGTGGTAAAAAGAAAAAGAAAGAAAAGTTCAGTCTTTCTATAAAAAGCAATGAAAGTTTTGCAGTGATAAAATTTAGTTCAGCATCTCATTTTGCTACAATTTATTTATGAATTCTCTCCAGTCAGTTCCTGTGGTGGGACATGATGGAGAGTTGGGTACCCTGCTTAGCATATTTCCCATTGCCATCTAAGGTAAAAGGTGACTGATGCACAGGAATTTTAGATTCTAGTTAGACATTCACCTAACAACATATGAGTCATTCTTGTTTCTATGCAAATGTCATCCTTCACCTGCAGGCAAATTCCTGCCTCTTAATATTTAAATCCCATCTAGTTTTCATCGATTTCTGAACATCACTACATCTTTGAAATTTTTTTAAGAATACATTGAGGGACAAAAAAAATCTTTCCCCCTCCCCCCCCCCCCCCCCCGCCCTTGTCTAATAATGGGATTTTTTACTTATTTTACTAAAACAAATACTCTTCTTAATTCGGACAGTAAGGAAATCTCAACTATTAGAAAAAATATAAAGACAATTAAAATAATTTCCCTCCTTGGGCAGAGAAGATGACCCTAAACACAGAACTGAAGCCGGCAATGTCCATAGTTCACTTTTAGAGACCCCATCCCTAGTGACAGGTCTCTCTAATGTATGATGGCATACCAAGGGATAAACTTAAAGTCAGGATAAGGGAGAGCAAGGAATGAATTGCGTTCCACAGAAAATTCTAGCTACCTAGATTTGCCAAGAAAAGCTCAGTTCTTGTTCTGTCATGGTTATGAACAGAAATTAACACCATTACAGAAGCCTGCTGGCATAAGCACATCTGAGTAAGACCATAAGACCCACTGAGTCACTGAGGGTTGAAATGGGATGATACTGCTACAGCCAGGGATATGGTTATCAGCTGCAAAGTTAACTTTAAAGTGGTCATTCTTCATGAAACATTCTTACAGGTGTAGTCCACTGGCCTTTGAACTACACTGGTTCAGTTTCTGAAGCAGAGCATAAGTTTGCAGTGGAGATTGCAGTGTTTAAATCGATTTCCAGTGTGGAAATGCAGTGAAGGTCTAAAGGCTTTTGGCATGGAAACTCGTTCATTAAATGTTAGGCACAGCAAATGGAAATCCACCTTGTGGGCATAACACTGACCCTTCAATAAGCTGTGAGCTGTTTGGAGAATACTGAAACCGGACAATTAAAACAATAATCTGGGCTATAGACATGCATGCCTTGCTCCCTATGGATTCACCCAGGTGCTTGGAGCAGAACAGGGCACACCAGAATAACGCATTTCTCTCATTTGGTGACAGCATTCTGTCTGCTCATCCCCTTCCTGCCCCAGAGGATAACAGAGCAATCAATCATCCTCCAAGAAAGTGTGGAAGAGAAACCACTCTAAGCTGTAAATGCTTTTGCAAGACCACATCCCATGTCTCAGCAACCCTGGGCCACAGTCTGCTAATTACAAACAGGCTGAAGAGAGCTTTGCAATCCCTCAACAAAAATATCCCTGGTGAACCGAAGACTCAGGCCAACAGACTGTTAGGAGGAAGCCAGGAACTCTGCTCCCTTCAACACAGAGGCACTGACAGGAAAGATGTGGTTGAGACATTTGTATCCCAGCCTTTAGCACTGACAGCAGTCACTCGTGTTTCCCTAGGGGCCAGCCGGGGCGGTGGAGCTTGTGGAGATGTTGCAGCCTGTACAAGACCCGCCCGAACCCTGCCAGCGATTTCCAGGCTGCTTTCCCACGCGTTTTCAAGCCTCGCTCAGGATATCATCTGAATAGGTAAATGCCTCCCAGGTCATGGTCCCAGTACCAGCACCACAGTTATGTAGCCTTTATTTTCATGTTTCAGCAGCATCCACCTCCGTCTTAATTCAATTTATAAGCCCTGTGGAATTTCTGAAGTGCATTCACATAGGATTATTGGCTTTTACTTCAGGCAAGAGAAGCAAATGAAAGTGCAAGTCTGCAATGATTCAAAGGTACAGGAAAGTAAAATTTGAGCCTTAGCTTAATCACCTGAAAGAGCAAAGAATGACTAAACAAACTAATTATAAACTCTAGGAAAGAATCCTTCCTCCCAAAATGATTTACTAAATACTAGACAACAGTCAAGGAAAATATTTACTTGGGCACTTTACACAGTTCTAATGTTTTTAAAGAAAATTACTTCCAAAACTACCTGTGATGTACACTTAACTACCAAAATAAATTGTTCTCAACATTAAAATCAATGTCTCACCCAGATGTGAGAAAATAATGTGTGTTTTCCTATTGCTTCTGACTAAAATGCCTTGGCTAAATACAAAAAAATAAGGAAGGTTTCTTGGGTTTCTTTTTCTTCAGAGAATTTTGCATTTAGTGGTCATATTTGCTTTGGTTAAAGACCAGAAAAAACTCATGCTGATCAAGCTGGAATGTACAATCCTCTAGCTGCTCTAATTTTTTTACCAGCTCCTATGCTCCTGCTGCATCAGAGACATCAGATGAAAAAGGAGCAAAACTGGACAAAAGCAGCTGGATGCAAACTGGATGTTAGAATAACCCAGAAACACAAATACAGGGGGGAAAATGATGTCAAGTTTAAAAAGAAACAGAATATTTAAGATGGACCAAAAAACCTGGAAAAGAATAGCTACTTCCCTAGTATAAGAATCAGAATAATTCACCATCTTGACATAGTACTATGATGCTTATGACTCAGGTGCAGGGAAAAGAGGAATATATTTAAAATCTGTCAAATAATTCACAGATATATTAAGTTAGCCCATCTGGAAATGAGACATAGATCTCTGGAACTTCTCTCAGTATCAGATTTAGAGGAAGTATTTCATATTTTGATAGCCTGTTTAAAAACAAACATCTTACAGCTGACCCCAAATGTTTCATCTATTAGAACCAAGTGGTTATTAGAGTTCCTCATTCTAAATCTGGTCTTGTTTTCCAATGGAAACAGAGGTGGTGCAAAGCAGTGCAGTGCTAGGGGTACACAGGCAAATCAAGGTTGAAAGGCAGTGTGCAGGGAGTACAGGGCTGTCCCAGAGTCATAGCTTGGACCTAGCCAGCAGCAAGAGTAGTGCATCAGCCCAGGCGTGAACGGGGGGATAGAGCAGAGGACCTATAGGTACCTTCCAACCTAAATTATACCATAATATTAAGTGGTGTTAATGTGCTGATGATACTGTCATGGTACTGGGAGAAGATAGCAAAAAAAAAAAAAACGACGGGATTTGCAAAATCTATAAATCTCTAGATATCAAATCTACTCCTGCAGGCCGAACCACTTCATAGAAGGAATTTGTTGTTCCCCAGCAATGGCAGTATCACAGGTATCCCACTGACTCCATTTTCCCTGAGCCCTTTGCTCCATGGCCTCTGACTCATCCATAGCATTCTCCCTGTCACAGCACTCCCACCCATCTGAAACAAGGAAGTCCCTTCCTCTTTAAAGTTTCCCCACTTGTGAGATATCACAATACCTACAGGAATTTTACAAACCTTCCCCGCTGCTGAATGTCTGTATTTTCACTGCATTCACCTTAGCTCCAAACACCCGACAAAAATTGTAGAAGCATCTAGCAACTATGGCAGGTGTTGAAATCCTGCACATCATTTTTATCTGGTATAACAGGCCACCATAAGGCATTATGCAACTGACCCAATTTGAGGCATTTAAAATAATAGAGTTTAACAAAACGTGTCTGTTGTAATCTACTGAGGACTGCTCCTGTCCCCACTGAGGATCAGTAACCACATTACTGGAGGCAGAACCAGACCTTCTACGTCAGCACCGCCCATCCATATTCTAAATAAGTTGTACAAGGAAACATATTAGTTTCTAATCTTGGTTCTTCAGTGCCTAAATAAGCCTCATCACCATAGCAACAGATGGTTTCACAATCTTTAATGCCTTTATTTTCACAAGTCCTCTGAGAAATAGAGGAGGACAGCTGTCCCCATTTTACAACCAAGTAACTGTGATGCAGAGAGGCAAAGTGATTGGCCCCAAATCCTGCATGAAATCTATGGAGTGCAGGATGTCAGAATACCAGGTCTCCCAAGCATCCTACCAGTGCCCCAAACTCCTACTCCCCATCCTTTCTTCTAAAAGTACCTTCTATGTCTATGGCTTTATCAATACGGACTCTGAAAACCAAGCTTTTTCATAGAGATGGTCAGGCCTCCTGTAAGTCTTCTATCACTTCATAGATTGAGATGGTTTGGATTATTTATTTGTTTATTTATTGGAAGATATCTGCTCAGGAGGTTTAACTACAGAGGAAGTCCAAAGGGAATTGAAAAACAAAATGGATTTGGACAATTCAGTAAGTCAGAAAAAACTGATGACACTGTGTAAATGCCATTAGTTTGTAAATATTTGAAAGGCTGAAAAGGGAATCAATTCTGTGCTGCCTTTTTTCCCATTATATTTGGCAAGAATCCAACTTCTACCCCGTACTCTAAGGAACATAAACATTAAGGTAGTTGGCAAAACTAATACCTGTCTAGTTGTTCTTCCTAAGAAATAGTTACCTAAGAAAATAAAGTTCATAACCTGGAAAGAGCAAAAGTGTGCCCCACACCTGTGCTTTCATGTGTGTTATGTGTATCTTCATTTCTATAAACGAAAATAAAATTCTAAATTCCAAATGTGGAATATTCTGATCTGGGCCTCTGTGTTTGACTGCTTCATAAAAATTACTCGTTAGGTCTGGACTCATTTCCAAATTCATCTTACGTTGTCCTATCTAGTCTCAAAGTTCAAGTAGGAGTTTGCTTTTCCTCTATTTATAATGGTTTATAGGTAAAGAAGCTGTAGTTCATGAGATTTCTATCTTAATTTTACGAGCAAAAAAAACCAAGCAAGACAAAATTAATTTATCAATATAATCTTTTTCATTTACAATTAGCATCAGAGTTGTATATGAAACATCTCAACCTTAAAATGTCTCTACTTATCACAGCAGTCTACACTGTTTATATTTATAAGGCAATTTGCACAAATGCCTTTTAACTGAGGCAATGATCACTTTTATTTCACTTTTCTAACTTCTGGTATGTTGAGTTTCCTTTTATACTGGCTTTTTTCAGGAAACTGCTTCATTCATTTCTCAGGAAGAACTGCTTCAAGAGGGGCAGATGGGAGCACCTACAAAGTGAAATATGGAAACTGTCTCTGTATGGCAGAAGTGTTCCCCTGGGTACTGGTGAATATCATACTTTTTAAAAGGCATGCTTTACTTTGGAAACAGAAGCAATTACTTTTAATTGTGCTTCTCAGCATGAAAAACTTCCAAAAAGCATGTTTTTCTCCTCCTCAAAGTCAGACTTGTATATTAAAAACAGAAACACTCCAATACACACTAAAAAACAGGCCATAGTTGTCCTGGGAATATATAGCAGAGCTGCTAAGCATGACTGCCTAAAGAAGTTGTGTTATATATGGAGTTGCCTTAGGTTTATCTTGGCTGTCTTAACTTTGATGAGATTAGATTTGCAGAATCAAATGCAAATACAACCTCTGTTTCACTACAATAAACCTTGGCACTTCTTTAAACTACCAAAACATGTCAGTGCTTCACTGTATCAGCTAGTTTAGAGCATTAGCACTTTTTTCTTTAGTTAGGCAGAAAAGGCCAAAATCCAGGAGAGATGCTTTAATCTAAAGATGAATTACAGAGTTATGCTACCAGAGAGACCTAATGTCATGCAGAGCACGCAATTTGGACAATGTGATTGACCTCTTGATCCCACACACCTTAGTGGTCCCTATGAGTCATATTCTGTCTGACACCAAAAAAGGTGTCAAGACAGCACTGAGTTGATTATATTACTTTCTTTTTGGGACTGTCTAGTTGCCTCCTTTAGAGGCAAAGAAAACTGCCGTGAGGTGCCTGAGATATTCCCTGGTACCGAGGGGCACCATTGTTGGAGCTGCCACCAATACACCTGCCCCACCAGAAGGCAGGACATGGAGATTCCTCAAGGATATAAAGCAGGGGAATGTCTTTTGTCCAAACCAGGTATCCAAACGAACAAAAACCATCTGCCATGGTGAAATCATGAAATCAAGTCAGAGCTTTGATGACTGCAAATATGTATTTAACAGCCTTTGCCTGCAGTGGGAGAAAACTTGGATTTCATGTGCATCAGTCTGCATGTTCAAAAAATGTCCCTAATGCCACAAGGATGTCTATTTTCATAACTATAGGTAAAGCCTAGCTCACACAGAAAGTAATGTACAAAGTAGAACATAGATAGAAAAGCACATTTCCAACCCTTCTTCATCCCACATAGAAAAAACCTTCCCTTAGACTGCTACTTGCACTTCTTTGACATACTCTCCCTAGCACATAGTGCTATTAACAATTGCTTTTGTCAAATCCATTTTTCTTGTGTATTCTACCTCCCCAGAGATTTGTTTGACACTGGCTAGAATTTAATGGACATGAATTTAAACATTGCCTAGTGACAAGCAGACAATAATCTTGATTATCCTTAATTCAAAGAGATATTGGGAAATAATATAAAAATAAATTGCTTATTTGAAAGACCCTGGAATCGGATTCCTACCCATATTTAGCACTGTTTAATTAAGGAACAGTACAGTTGAAATACGGAGTTTCACCCTCTGACCAACACAATTTTCTGTTCAACAAAGGATTAAAAACCAAAATGCTTACCTGCACTGTTAAAACCTGATGTCAAACACATTACAGATTTGCACATGTATAAAGCAACCAATAAAGAAAAACAAAAATAAAACAACACAATCCAAAGCCCTGGGAACTGCCCTACTTCCTGAAAATAGCATCATGCACCTAGATGAAGAGAAACAGTGGTTGTGCACAGCAATACTGTCCCAAGAGGCTGCCCTCAATTATATGACTGCAATTGCAGATAGATATATTTTATGAGGGAACAGGGCACAGATTCACAAAAACACACAAGAAGAGGAGAGACAGTGCATGAATCAGCCCTCCTACTTGAAAGGAACTAAGATAACACAACTGGAGCAGTTGTGAACTTTAAGACTGTGAACAAGGCACATGGAGGACAGATGTGTTTCTTGTTTCCTCATCAATAAAATGCTGTTGGAAGAGGAAGTCACAGGAACTCAAATATTGACCAGACACTGTAAGCAGAGCTACCTATTAGTTTAATACACTTGTTTTGGTTAGTAGATGTCAATGGGCATTCGGCACGTTGCCAGACTCCTTGATCCATCTCTTCACCTTGGGATCTCCTCTATCAAACATGCACCAAAAGACCCAATGCATTTGGCAATATGGGCAAAGAGAACAGTTTGGAACAAAGAAAAAATTTAAGTCCATACCTTGGGAAAGGCTGTGCAGGCAGAGGTTTGCTAATAAAAATTCACAGAGCCTCTGCTGGACTCGCTGTCCTGAATTCAGGTTTGTGTTGAGGAAAACTGGAAAAAACTTGGTCCAGTTATTTATCTGGTTCTCAGGTCAAAAGACAATATTGGCAACTTCTCACCAAAGCAAAATAGAGATTCTTCCAGTTAATATTCCCCTCACACAAACACGTTTATGCACACAACATGACACCCTCTGCTTTCCCTGCCATTAATACAGTCACACTTTGCATACTCTTGTGAAGGTGATGTGGTAACAACCGAATGCTGACAATGCCTTGGCTCTGGGCTACTGAGTGGGCTTGGCTGCAAAAATAAGGCACAACACATCCCTATTTCCAGCACACAGACAGAACTATTTCCAGTGTTTCTTCCCAGAACTGGGGTGCCCTAGGCCAAGAAATGCTGCAGGAGATTTCTAAATGGGCTTTATTGGTTGATTAGCTTTCTCTATCAGAAAGTTACTTCTCTTGGCTGCTTTCCTCATTAAGTCAGTAATAGGGCACCTCGGCAAATGCTCAGCCACCAGAGATTTTAAGAATTCTGCAGACATCTACAAAGATTACAAGCATATCAAAAATTTACTGGAAGGTACTACAGAGGAGAAACTTCATTACTAGTTTAGTGATTGGGTTGAAGTAGATATTAAAACATCCCTAACAACATAACCTGCTTTCTTGGTATTTTGCAAGCGCTGCTCTGACTTTACTGATGAGCTGAAAGATTCACATAACTGAGCACACTTACAGAAAAATTAATACACATATTTCAGCCTTATTACATCTGCTGCTTAACAACTGGGGAGGTAAAAATCCCTGCTTCTGCAGCTCCAGAGTGACTCCGTGTGCTGAACTGCCTTCAGTCCTGGCTATTAGATGGCACCGTTTACAGTTTGTCGGTAAAACAGTCAGAGTACAAAAGCAAGCAAAACAAATTAGATAAAGGGTTTCAGCTATAAAGAAGAATTAAAAGAGCCAAGCATCCCTAGCATGTTCAAGCCATGAGGAAAAGCAGATATTGATTGCTCAGAAATGCCCAAAAAATGGCATTAACAAACACAGAGAGGATATATTTAATGTGCTCCAGGGGAATGACTGGAATGCACAGTATGAAATTGTGACTCCGAAGACCAGTTTCACCAGCATTGATTAGCTATCAGTCACCGTCCTCTGGTTAATTAGAATATTTCACAAGTAATGACAAATTTTCAGAAGTGTTGTGCAGAATTAATTGTAGGTGAAATAAATCCAGCAGTGAAGTAGTAAAGTTTTATCCTCTGATAAGGACCTTGCTGCGACCTCAGGCAGCCCAAACCTCAGACTGAGCTTCCCTGTGTTGAAGAGTCAGCACCAGCTCAGTACAGAATGACTGTCCATACACTGCTGCTTCAGAGCTCTTGGAAGCAACACACTTAACAGCTCAAGTATTCCACAGACTCAGAGAATGGTTTGGTTTGTGAGGAACCTTTAAACATCGTCTACTTCCAACCTCCCTGACATGGGGTGGGGACATCTTCCACTAGACCCACAAAGCCCTGTCCAATCTGGCCTTGAGTACTGCCAGGGATGGGGCATCCACAACTTCTCTGGGCAACAAACTCTGTTCCGGTTTCTCACCACCACTGAGATTGGGGTAAAATCTCATTCTCTTTTTTGGTCAATTCATTTGCCTTCTTTTAGGTTAATAGTGCTCTGTTAACTGCTGCTGATCCACATACATCTTTCCTCACAGTGATCCCTATCAGGCAGTGGAATAGCCTTCTCGAAGAAAAGATAAGGGATAAGGTAGCCATATTGTTGAGAGAATACAAAACTAGGAGAGCACAATACTAGAAACTCTACTCCAGAAAACAAAACCCATAATGGCCTTGTTCATGATTGAATAAGGCTTTTCCATCTTTAACATCTATGGGGGATGCACAAGTCCTTAGGAAAGCTGAAAGGATTCATAGTCCAAAAAAGAAATCCCAATATTATTTCATATTTTGAAAACCCATTTCTTCTAGTTCTCTTAAAGTACAAAGTGAGATCTATCTTAGCACTATTCTGATGGACTAAATTCTAACCAGGTCTGGTTTATGTTTTAATGTTGAATGTGCACAAACTTACAGAACTCTTCATTCTCATTAACTAATACCTGACATATTTTTCATTGCTTCATCCACATTTGTCCTTTTCTTTTCCACTGTAAATAGTGAGCTCAAGAAAATATTGCTATATTACCCAAATTTCCAGTCCAGCTTAAGACATTATCCCTCTCAAGAACTGGTGAGTTCTGAATAATAACATCTTAGTAAGCTTTCAGCAATAAATCCAAGGACACATTGTTAGTCTAAAGCAATGTCTGAAGATATTTCCTTGCATTTTTCAGAAAGAACTGGAAGGAAAGGTTTATGAAGTACAGCACTGTCAGGCACAAGCAGTCACTCTCCAACATGAAAGAGCGGAAGAAAGAAGTTGCTGATCTAGGACCCAAGGGATTTCTTGACATCCATTTTTCGCAAAAGATGCAGCTGTTCTAGAATTCAGGCTGACCAAATCTTGGAGGCAAAAAAACAAAAAAGGCAAAGACTGTTTAAAACTGTGCCCAACCCCATATTCAGAAATAAAGAATGAACAGATTCCAAGAACCCCATCTGCCCTTTTCAGGAAATGGACCAAACATGGTTCTCTACTTTTCTGAATTCACACTTGGATGAGATTGCATATTTTTTTAAAGGGTACAGGGAAATTTTAATGCAAGTGCACAGAAAGCACACAGAAGAGGTTTAAAGAAAACTGTTGCTCAGGAAGATAAGGAATATTTCACTTTCTCCTGTAGAAAAAAATTGTGAACTATACAAGTAAATTCCAGAGCATTTAACTTCAGCTGAGATGCCAATGAAGAATAAAATAATAGAAATAAAATTAAATAACAGATAGTGTTTTTAAACTAGGGTTATGCCCTCCATCTGCATCCACCACAGACAGGGTTAGACAAGACCAAAGAATCCAGGTCATGCCCAGAAAAGAACTTCTAACTATAAATGTGGAATAACTGTGGACTTCACTGTTTGTTCCCCTTCTTCTAACTGTTTACCAAATTCGTATTAGGAAAAAAAAAAAAAAAGAATGGATGAGTATGCCCTCTCTTCCCAGATAAACTGACTGCTACCAGAGCAGGATATTGCCCATAAGCTTATCTGGGTTAGGCAGATTGGCACCTGAGTGGCAACAGCTTTTCCTAAAGATACAGAAGATTTAGGCTGTATAAAACTCACATTAAATATAGCCAGAATCTGTGTAACACCCCTTTGATAAGAAATTTGAGTAGCAAAAGATGATTGATGACAAAGGCTACATCTATTTTTCTTTTCCCGATTTGTATAAGTCCTGCCCTGTGATCATCAGCAGTTTGACATTAAGTCCATATGTTCTTCTTAGCTGGTTTTGGGGTATTTCTTTGAGGTCTGCCTATTCACTTATAATACTAGTGAATAATTTACTAAAAAAGAAAGTAAAATAAAACATCAATCTACCTTAATATTGGCATGCCAAAATATGTTTAACAGTTGCCTAGCACCATGGATTTCAATAGACCAGTTCTTCATCCCCATCAGTGTAAGTTAGAGAAGAAACAGCCACACAATGAAACATTTGCAGGATCTTGTAAGTGGTTTACTTCATCTAAATGCTACAGCACTTCACTATAATAGGAATGATTATATGTGGATTTAGCTCAATTAAGCATCACCGTGGTAATGCTCTCTTTTTTGTTATCCAAACATCATTGCACATGTTCTTCAGGATGACTGAAGTTTGCTCAGAAAGCCAAGTCAATTTCCCAGTTTAAAGAAATAATTTTAAAGCCTGAAACCAACTACTCTCCATTCACACTTGTGACTCTAAATGTTCATGCCTCGACTGCTCACACACTGGCTACAAAACTGCATTGCCTGATTACTTAACAAGCCCCTTCCAACTCTTTTTCTGAACTTTATCCTCAACATTATATGTATTATGTTGAATATTTGAAAAATGTGAACAGATCCCTATCCTGTCACCTTTCCTCTAGGATGAGAAGCTGCTGTTCATACATTTGTCTTTGAATCTCTGATCTTTCTGTTTGCTCTTCCATGAACTCCCTACAGTTCATTCACATCTTCCTTGAAGTGTGGCACCCAAACTGGGCAAATCACTCTAGGTGAGCAATTTAGCAGTATCTGAGCAAGAAATTAATTCACATTTAGGCATCTTAGAATCATTTTTTCTTTTGTTTTTGTGCCTTTATTACGTTCAACTTCACCAATTTTCCACAGAACTTAACCACTCTGGACTTGCAAGACTGATTTCTCCTATCTACCTGTAGTATCTTGCCTTGTTGCTATTGCATAGCCTCTCTTTTTTTCACACAGTAGCTTCAATGTGTCACTTAGAATTCATGTCTTACCTTAAAATACCCTGGAAGTCACTTGTGGCTTACTGTCATCTGTGCATTTAACAAGTGTGCTCTCTACCCTGTCTTCTAGGTGACTGATGAAAATATTCAGTAATACTGGGTCTGAGACAGCCTCAGTATTTTGACTATGGGTAACTTGCTGTGACATTTCAGCAGTGCTTTAGCCTTGCATGCTGTTTCTCAAGCCAGCATTATTTTAAAAATATCAAATTAGTCAAGAAGTCTGCATTCAGTTCTTCACTGTTACAGGCAGAGATCTTACCCTTTGTCCCATATGCAAAGTGTGTCTGACACAAATTCAGTGAAGGCAATAGAATAATAGTAATGCCTCAACATCATCTGTTGCTCAGATGTCCTATTCCCAGGAGCAGATGACCACCTCTTTATTTAGCCACCCTATTGCTCTTTTATGTTGCTGTTTCTGTGCCTTGACTATTTTAATATTGTCCCTTCACATTCCTGCTATAAATTTATTCCATCCTTAATGATCGAGACTCTATATGTTATTTGAATGATGGGAAACTGCTGTGGCCTGACAACACACACAATGTTTACACTGTAAGCAAGGACAAACACATTTTTCACTTCTGCAAAAGCCTTCCTTGTAAGCAGCTAGAACAACAGAGACAGGGTTTGGTTCATTGTGAGCCTCACTGAAGCATGTCCTTTTTAATACAGTTAGAACACTATTATGCTATGTTTCAATGCATTATATTACATTTCAATGCATTTTCCTTTGGCTTTACAGTAGTTTCTTGAAAACATGCCATGGCTACTGAGGCTTCTTTTCCAAAATGCTCTGCAGTCTGTTTGCACAGGACAGCAACTGCAAAAGCAGGCAGTTGCAATGAGCTTTTTTCCTCCATTCTCTTCAGACTTTGAGACATTTGACTGTAAAACTACCTGATCTTTCAAGTAATTTCATTGTATTCTCATCGTGCACCTTCACTGTTTCACAACTCTTCTGTTTTCAACATACAATATGTGGATCATTTCAGATTGATACACAGATTGCAGCCGCCATATATCACACTTGCAGCAAAAAGCTCCCCCTGCACATATTTATGTGTGCACATGTACTCATACTCACACATATTCATGTAGGAATTTGTATACACACAGTTTATGTACATATATACAGACACACATACTTACACACTGCACATGCATACCTACTCCATCTTTTACCTCCAAAGCTGGGTGTTTGTTTGTAATACAAATTCTATATCGATGGCTTGAACAGACTACTTTTCTGAAAATTAACTCACAAGATAATTAATCAAAAAATTATTATTTGGAGTATAGAAGGAGGAAAGGAGTAGGTTCTAAAACACACAAGAAAACAGTTCAAGTTATCTACCCATTAAAATAATCAAGCAGGGATTTTTCACCAAAGTAGATATGCATAACACCAGAAAAGGAAAAAGTACAAAGGCTGATCTTTGATACAAACCACCACTTTTATTCATCTCTAAATGTCAATTAAATTCCTTGTTCACTTTTAGACCAGGATTTCTGCAAAAATTATGTTTTGTCTGGGCTTGGTGCTGCACCCCTGCTCAGGGGGAAATTTCGCTACTCAGGATGACCATCATACATTGCAGTCACGTGATGCTGTAGGAGCAGCCCAAAGGGGAATGGCCAGAGTAGGCATCCCATATACATCAGTAGGACTGTTTGGAAAACAGTGACTTAATTTAATAACTCTCTGTATAATAATGAAGAAAACAATCTTTCAAGTACTCACTGACATTAAAAAAAAGAACACAGAAGGGACCCTGTATACTTTGGTCACTTGTGGCAAGAGATTCAGGGCTGTTCTGTGTGTTCAGGAGCTGGGGTGGATGCTTACCCTTCTCTAGGCTTATTCCTCACAGCCAGAGGGAACAGGGTCTCTCTCTGCTCCTCAAAGAAACCACAAAGCTGTTTCAGTTTCAACAAAAGTGAAGCATCAAAATCTTTCAGGCAGTTCTACCTATATGTTCCTTCCAGTGCCTCATGAAGGAAGACTTACCTCATTCAATGGACTTTGGACTAGACTTATGTAAGCTAGAATAAAAGACAAAACCATAATCACATTGAGATCTAAACCACTTGGCTTCTTGGTCTCTGCTAAGACAGGTCCCATCTATCAAAACGAGCCATTTATATTACCCAGAACAAACTTGGGCCAGTGGGAATATTGGCAGGCTTGCATCCATGCAGCAACGAAGAGATTAAACATACTTCAGTGAGGTGCCTATAAGACCTTCAAAAACCTCTGATTTCTCTGGTGTTTTCTTAGAAAGTTTCTGTAGGCGCATCTCTCTGGAATATAAACTAAGGAATAAAAACTGCAGGTTCATACAGGCCTCAGAACATTAACAGTAGAAGGCAAAAAAGGAAATGAGTAATCTTTAAGTGTAAAAACAATGTTACGGTTAATTAAAAAGAAAAAAATCTTTTCCATCCTCAAATAACTTTGACATTTTATTTTATTTTATTTTAATGTGAAGTAGACCATCCCCACAGGAGACCCCGGTTGGCCAATTATAATAAGAACAGAAATGTTTTAACATTTTATGTTCTCATAAATCAGAAAGTTTGGAGGTGCTGTCAAACTACTATGAATCACCAAGCTTTCTGGCTGAAAAGAGCTTTCAAGAGCCTCAGACTTACCTCAAATGGGACTATAAATCCGTTCATGCATTATTTGTATGGAAAATTTCCTCACATAAAACAAATGATCAGAATAACCCCCATTCTGCCATCACAAACTTGATGCATTTAAAATGAAAAGCAAACAGCGCCATTAGCAGGCAAATCTAGGAAGCCTTGTTCCATGAAAGTTTTGACCCAATGCTTTCCACATTTTTGTGCTCTCTACAGATTTTACAAAACTTTTCCCTTCATGGAGCGTGCATGGGGCCCTCATCTTCTCTGACCAGCCACCTACTCTCATTAAACTAATGGGAATTCATTATTTTTGAAACTTAAATCTCTTCATCAAATAATCTCAAAATCAATCAAGTTACAAGTTAATTGTGGGGGAGAGAAGAAGGCATCATAGCAGATGCACCATGATGGAACAACTTTCAGTTAGTTTTCAGTGAGGATTTGGGGAACCAAATGAAAGCACTGTCCTTATTTAAGCAAAACAGAAAAATGAGGGACTACAGCCTGAGTTAACATGGTACATTCAATTCACCAGGTTTGCTTGAGAAGTCTGTGCTTCAAAAAAATCTCCTGATTTCAGTCTCACACTGCAAATAGTAAACAGCTGAGCCCACACAATTACATTCACTCCTCCCTTGCCTTTCAGATCAATCACGGAATATTATTTCCCATTCCTGCACAACCTGCTGAGCTCTCCTGCCAGCTTTGTGCAGCATCAGTAGCAGATCCAGCAGACAAAGGAAAAGAGTCCCCATTACCAGAGCAGGATCAGGGCGAGTTCATAAAATACCTAAGATCCACTCAGCAAAGCAGAGAAGGGAGAATCTCAGGGTGCTGGCAATAGCTGCCCAGCCAGAAGCTGTTGGGTCTGTCACCAAGGTAAAATGAGTCCTTTTCCAGTTTATGGGATCTAGCTAGATTCCCATGAGTTTCGTTTACTAATATTGCTGATCCTGTACCTGCCCCTTTTACCCTTGCACCTCTACTCCAATCCAACTTCTGCTGCACCTCTGTGCTTGCCTGGGGAAGATGCTTTGCATTTACATCCAAAGCCTCAGCCTTGTGGGACCTCAGCCACATGGTAACCTCCAGGCTGAAGCCCCTTTTGCTATTTGACACCAAATGAGAAAAGTGATTGCACTCAGGAGAGGAAACCTGCTGCAGAAATATCTGTGTGCACCATGCCCCAAACCTGATTACAACTGAGTTTCAGCCTGAAAGGAAATTCACTTCTCATGAGTCTCAACAAACTTTGTTCATGAGGCAGGACCATAGTCACAATACTCAGTAGGGCAACTTTCCTCACTGGATCTTGCTGCTTCTCTTAGTTGTTGGTTTGGTATTTTTTAACCACAATAAGTTCAATATGTCTCCTTTATAGGGCAACTTTATAGTTGATTTGAAACAACTTATTGATGTCTTGCATATTAGTGCTCTTTAAGTTACACAGTGTGCACAGTGAGCTTAATTATGAGACAGTGCGGTGAAATTAAAATTTTCCAAAAAGCATTAAATGTTAAAATTTAAAATGGGATGTTTAACTGGCAAATTGAATTTTAAAAGTGTGAGTTATTAACTGAAGAAGTGACGCACCTTATAAGAGTCTCGAGGATAATGGCTCTGTTATTTTTTTTTAATCCATATATTGTTAGCCTTGCATCAGCTAATAAAGTAAAACAAACAGCAAGTTATTGTAATCATTTTTAACCTTTCCTAACAAAAAAAGAGTATCTGCAAAAATAAAATGCACAAACAAGGAAGATGAACATTAGTGTAATGGAGTACACACTTGGAGCAGATAGCCACTGCTAGAAAGAAACTCTGATCTGTATGAGCATCCATGACATTCTAGCCTCAGGAAAACCAGCCAGACTTCAAGAGGAAAATAGACCATATAAATAAGAAGAGAAGAGGACCTGAGCAACAGGCTGGGATGAGAGATCCTCATGCACAGAACAGGGGTTACTCTGTGGGTCACTTGGGGAGGACAAAAGAGCTTCTCCTAAAAAATTTTTTTGGTTTAGGATTTTCTCGGGTTTTTTTCAGGAACAATTACTTGGTAGTCTTTGTTTACAGAGCTGAACATCTTGACTTCCTTCCCTGAGCTCCACAGAAGAAAAATCACTTACTACAGAATGTCTTTACAGGGAGAGTCACAAACTCATTACAGGAAGAAATACCTCCATCACATCACTGTCTGTAAACTAATGGTACAAGGTGCTACTCATGTTATGATGGGGGGAAAAAAAAAAAAAGACAAACCAAGAAAACGCTGAAATACCTTCAAAAAAAGAAATAGAAACCCAGTCAGGCCTCCATGAAATAGAAATTCCTCCAAGTCCAATAAAGCATTAAAAATCTTTTTTATGAGAACAGTAGTGGTCAGAAGTGTGACAAAATTTCTGAATTGCCTCGCTCATAGAGTGCATTGAGAGACAAAACTACAGCTCATGTGAAGACAGCACAGTATAGAGACCAGAGATAAAAATTCAAGTATATAATCTATATTTGGCTACTGATATTAATCAGAACCCCTCCTTAACAAAAAGGAAATGCAGTTGGTTAAAGCACAGTAACTTCCCATTTTATGAAAATAAAGAGAAGAAAAATTATTCCTTAACAGTATAGAATAGTGTTATTTGTAAGCTCTTCAAATAGTAATAACACATTTCAAGGAAATATTACTTTTACTGCCTTCCCCTCTCATAAAACCAACACAAATGTTATTGCTTACTCGGTTCTTAATAAAGAAAAGTTGGTACACATATCAGAATCATTAAATAGATTTCAGACAGGAAATTCTGTCCAAGTTTACCTAAAATTTTTCAGAGAAAAGTACGGAGAGTATCTGCACCAATACTGGCAGAGTCAGATTTTAATAAATTAAGTGTTTCTCCTTTGTGTGTGCTCACATTTTAATAAAACACATATGGAAGACAGCGAAAATATTCAGAGTAACAAGATTTCCTTTGATGATGAGTCATTGGAAGCAAAATCAAATCTGTTATTAGCCATCAGACTCTCAATGGTGTGATGAATGTCTGGGATTTACATGGCACTTTGCATCTTCAGAACACTGTAATTAATTGTTTGTGTGCTGTGTGGCACAGTTTTCATACAAGGCTCTTTTAATGTCCAACCAAACATTAATTCTAATGGCTCCTTTCCTGAGCTGGCATAACACGGTGAAACTCCAGTCATTTCAAACATATATGAAAAACAGATTTGTTCAGAATGCTGCAGTGACAGAAACAATGCCTTTATGTCTTTTGTTTGCTTGATGGTTTTGATTAAAAACGTTACAAGTACATTAAGGTTTGGGGTTTTTTTAATAAGATAAAGCTCCAGAGGGAGCCCCTGCACCAAAGAATATATACATAAAGTATCTTCCAGACTAATAGTAAAACTGCATGAAGAAATTTCTTCAAATTGATGCTTCAATCCTATCATTATTAGAGATTTGTAAGTTTCAACTATGTGGAATAATCCTCCAAAGAATTTTTACACAACAGGGCCTATTTTGTTTTATTTAGTGTACTTATGTCAACAAATACAAAGCTTCTTGCGGTGGAAACATCTCCATTTGATATCAAAAATAATATAACTTTGCCTCAAATTCAGAGGAGTTCAAGATAGCCCATAGTTAGTTATTCACAGAAGACAAAAGACACCCAAAGGAAATAGTATAATTACAGTAAGATCATAGAATAATATAGGTTGGAGAAGACCTTTAAGCTCATCGAGTCCAACCAATAATCATGCACTGCCAAGGCTGCCACTAAACCCTGCCCCTCAGTGCCATTGTGACTCAACCGCTTTCTTGGGCAGCCTGTTCCAATGCTTGGGAACCCTTTCCATGAAGATATTTTTCCTCATATCCAATCTATTCATGTTCCCCTGGTGCAACATGAGGCCATTTCCTCTTGTCCTGTTGCTTGTTACATTGGAGAAGAGGCTGACCCCCAGCTTGCTACAGTCTCCTTTCAGGGAGTTGTAGAGAGCAGAGATCTCCCCCGAGCCTCCTTTTCTTCAGGCTAAACAACCCCAGCTCCCTCAGCTGCTCCTCATCAGACTGCTGCTCCAGACCCTTCACCAGCTCTGTTGCCCTTCTCTGGACATGCTCCAGCACCTCAATGTCCTGCTTGAATTGAGGGGCCCAAAACTGAACACAGGATTTGAGGTGTGGGCTCACCAGTGCCGAGGACAGGGGGACAATCCCTGCCTTGGTCCTGCTGGCCACACTGTTGCTGATCCAAGCCAGGATGCCATTGGCCTTCTTGGCCACCTGGGCACACACTGGCTCACGTTCAGACAGTTGTCGACCAGCACCCCCAGATCCTTTCCTGCTGCACAGCTTTCCAGCCACTCTTTCCCCAGCCTGTAGTGCTGCATTGGATTTTTGTGACACCAGTGCAGAACCTGGCACTTGGCCATGTTGAGCCTCATACTATTGGCCTCGTCCCACTGATCCAGGCTGTCCGGATTCCTCTGCAGAGCCTTCCTAGCCTTCAGCAGATCAACATTCCTGCCCGACTTGGCCTTGACTGTGAACTTGCTGAGGGTACATTTGATCCCCTTGTCCAGATCATGGATAAGGATATTAAACTGAACTGGCCCCAAAACTGAGCCCTAGTAAATATCACTTGTGACAGACTGCCAGCTGGATTTTTTGGTCAAGAAGGACATACCTTTTATAAGCCCATTTGCTGTCTGGCCCTGAGCCCCTGGTTGTCCAGCACATGCCCTGTGATGCCACTCAAGATGATCTGCTCCATGACCTTTCCCAGCACTGAGATCAGGCTGACAGGTCTGTAGTTCCCTGGATTTTCCCCTTCTAGCCTTTCTTGTAGATGGGCATCACCTTTGCTAATTTCCACTCAACTGTGACATCCCTGGTTAGCCAAGACTGCTGCTAAATGATGGAAAGTGGTTTGGTGAGCACTTCTGACAGCTCCCTCTGTACCTTTGGTTGGACCCCATCCAGCTCCACAGACTTGTGTGTGTCTAGGGTGTGTAGCACGCCACTGACCATTTCCCCTTGGATTATGGGGACTTCATTCTGCTCTCCATCTCTGTTTTCCAGCTCTGGGGACCGCATATCCAGAAAACAATTGGTCTGGATATTTAAGTCCAAGGCAAAGAAGGCATTAAGTACCTCAGCCTTTTCCTAAGCCTTTGTCACTATGTGTTTCTTACATCCAAAAAGGATGGAGATTCTCCTTAGCCCTTCTTTTGTTGCTAATGTAATTATAGAAACATTTTTTATTGTCTTCTATGTCAGTAGCCAGATTAAGTTCCAGTTTGGCTTTGGTCCCTCTAATTTTCTCCCTGTATAACTTTACAATATCCTTGTAGTTCTCCTGAATGGCCTGCTCCTTCTTCCAGAGGTCATAAACTCTCTTTTTTTCCTGAGTTCCAGACAAAGCTTTCTGTTCAAACAGGATGGTCTTGTTCTCCACTGGGTCATCTTTTGGCGCATAGGGACTGTCTGCTCCTGCATGTTTAAAATTTCCTTCCTGGACTCCTTTTCCCTTCAGCACAGCCCCCCAAGCGACTCTGTCAACCAGTTTTCTAAGCAGGCCAAAGTCTGCCTTTCAGAATTTCAAGGTCACAGTTCTGCTGATCCCTCTCCTTACTTCTCCAGGAATCAAAAACTCATTTCACAATCACTGTGCCCAAGACAACCTCCAACCATCACAGCACCCACAAGTCCTTCTCAGTTCATACACAGGTCCAGCAGGGTGCCTTCCCTAGTTGTCTCCCTCACCATCTGAGTCAGGAAGTTATCTTCCACACACTCCAAGAACCTCCTAGAGAGTTTCCTCTCTGCTGTGTTACATTTCCAGCAGACATTTGGTAAGTTGAAGTATCCTATGGGAACAAGGACCAGTGACTGAGACTTCTCTCAGCCTGCTTATAGAATATTTCATCTGCCTCTTTATCCTGGTAGGGCTGTCTGTAACAGCCGGTCACAAGGATATCTGCCCTGGTGGCCTTCCCCCGATTCTCATCCATGAACACTCAACCTGCTTTCGTTCTCTTTTTTCTCTCTTCTTCTCTTTTCCTGAAAGTGAGAATGTTTGCAATGACTAAGAAGAGGAGGATTATGGTAATGCAAATTGGTGGGGAGTTGTTCGCGGGGTTTTTCTTGGTGAGTTTGGTTTTATTTGTTTTATGTTTTGATGGGGGAGGTAAGTTTGGTTGGGTTTTTGTCTCCCAGATTTAGAATGAATATAAAGCAGGTTTATCTCTTTGCATATTTTCCGAAAACTGAATTATATGAGTTTGTAGCAGAAAAAAAAGAAAGAAGAGAGAAAAAAGCTGGAGCCTGTGAATGACTTGCCCCAGACTGAAACATGTATCAGGGAGATAATCAGGAGGAGAATTTTAGCATTACTGCCTCCAGACCCCAACCTGAGAATTGCTGATCCTACTGAGATTAAAATTACCCAGTATTATTTTGATTTGTCTAGAAACTGCAAGCCCTTTCAGCAACTGGAAAGCTGGGACTATAGCTTAAAAGCTATAGTCCTGTGTACAGCTTCCCTTCCCATTACTGAATATTCTTCCAGCCTTAAAATCTCCAGTGGACTTCCATTTTACAGGCATTGCAGGATAACAGCCAGCTAGCGCAATAGTAATATTTCCCCCAAACAACATGGATTTTTAAATGCCATGCTTTTGGTGGAGAACAGAAACAGACAAACATACAGACAAAGAGAAATAATTATATTACTCTGTTTCATTTCCCAGAGCCACCGAGAAAAAGAAAAAGCTACCTGAGTGAAGAATGGAAATATTTGCTATGTTTGACAGAGGAAGCATGATTAAAATGCACTGAAGCTGAAATAACAGCTAAACTCTATCAAGAACAACTCTCATATCAACTCATATCACAAGTTCTGCATTTATAATGCAGGTAAGAGTATATAAAATCCATTTCATTTCAAGGCACATTTTATAAAGTGTGGCCATTACCATTAAAAAGATATCCCCCAGAACATCTCACAAGATGAGAAGAGGCAGAATAGCATATCAATGTATCTCCAGTAACCAGAAGGTATTTAGTCCTGCCAGCACCGCTCCAACATAACCATCGTTTCTCTGCTCACTTGCACAAAAAAACTCTCCCAACATCTGCTCAGAATTTTTTCCCAACAAAATAATTTTCCATGGGAAGTTACTGGCTAAAAAATGAGCTGTTCATGGGACTGTGGCAATTGCAGATAATTCCAGGCAAATTTCTTCTTGACGTCCAGCACAACAGCAGTGAGGGTTACCTGGGTTCCCTGGACCTTTCGCTGAACAACAGAGTGGCTGCTCTGAAGTCAGAGTCAGATCTGTGGGCTTGTATGAAAACAGATTCTGCCAGGGGACTGTCTCAGAGGCAAGGATCCCAGTTCCCCAGGGATAGTGAAAAAACAACTCTATGTTCCAAAGGATAAAACATCATCACACGTCTTAATCAAGGGATGTCAGCCAGGAAAGATATTTCCGTAACTCCAAGTTATCAGTCATTGGAGAAAAAAAAAAAACAGGCTAACATGGAAAGACAGACAACTAAAATGAAAAATATTTTTAAAAGGTAGATTCAATTCTTTAAAATAAAGTCAAACTTGAAACATTTCATTTTGATTTGAAGCTTTTGGGGTTTTTTTTCCCCAGAATCTCTCATTTCAGAAGAAATTTTTACATCTCAATGGTTTATTAAAACTTTATTTTATAATGGAATGTTATTATATTTTATTGGAGAATTTCCCACTGGATGAGATTTCATTCTGTTGTATTGTCTGAATCCTAAAATGCCAGCTTAATTCAGAACTCACTGCATTGTTTTAAAAATTAACGTGGCAATGGTAATTAGCACTGGTCATTGCAAATTGGCAGTAGTAATTAAACCAGCAAAAGTGTAGGCTGCATATCAGGAAATACTTTTCAACAAGCAAGTCTATCATATTTTGAAACATCTCCCAAGACAAGTAACAAAAGCCCCACCACTTGGATCAATTAAGTGAGACAAAACTCTTGAAAATACACTTGGAGAACAGTCCCTGGCCAGCCAAGCAAATTGACAAGATTATTTTTTAGGTTCTTTACATCTCTAAAATCTGGGGAACAAATCAGCACTGCCATGGGGAGCAGGGATGCCAACAGACATACCCTGCCTTCCAGGACTCCCGTTAGCCTAAAGAGAAACTTTGAGCAGGACCAGGATTGCGCCCATGCATCAGCAACAGAGGCTCCTGCAGATATCCATGGTATCTCCCAAAGCACCTTGCTCTCTTGGGACTGGCTAAAAAAGTGTTGCAAGGCATAACACATCACCGGCTGCAAAACTCTCACCAAAGCTGGGAAAGATTCATCCAACAGCTATGCTGTTCCTAAGGACCAGAGCAGCTGCTTCAGTGATTGCCTGGCTCTGTCTGTAGAGGAACTATTTGGTGAAGAGTTTTGCAGCCAGAGGGTCAGCACATGCTCTGACCCTTTGCGCAGCAAAAGGGTTCTCCCCTTTTGCCTATCCAACAGGAGATGAGAGCATCACCCCAAGACTTTAAGCTTGAAGGGGTGCAAAAAGCAGACTTCAAAGCCCCAGCTTTCAGGACTGTGATCCCTGCAGCAAGCAAGACAGGAGGCAAGTTCAGGTCTCTTGGGATGATTTCAGCTTTCTGCATTTCAATGCAGCAACGACCACATCATCTGCACACCTCTACAGGTGTTGTGTGAAGATCAAACAACTTTTTATGAAACTTTCAGCCTAGAATCACTTAATCTCATAGCAACAGATTGCTTTCATGAGTTTGCATAAAGGAGAGGAAATGCTCTGCAATTTGATATTCCCTAAATCCTTGTCATTTACATGTCTTTATTCACAGACTACTTCTTTTTCTGATTTTATTTTTTTATAGCGTACACCAGTATCAATAAAAACCCTGGTCTTCATTTATCTTCCTTCCATTCTTCCAAATGCCAGAGGAAATTTCTCAGTCAAAAAAATAACCTGTTTTTTCCTTTTTTTTTTTTTAATTTCTACATGATTTCTGAACACCTGCTCTTTATGTCGTACTGCAAAACACTAGGCAATTAAAAACTTACAGAACAAGGGAAAAAACAAAGCTTGTCTGCATACAGGGAATTATACATTAGACGGTAATAGCTACACTTACAGCCACAAGTAAGTTGTTAATTTATGTGTGTATTCAGTGCTAAACTACAAAAGCCAAAAATTACTGGGATTTTTATGTTTAGACTTTAAACTCAAAAGTGAAAAAATTCAAAAGCAAAGTACCCATGGCAACCTTAATTTTATTCATCTTGCCCTGTGATGCAGACCTTGTTCAGTGATTTCACATTCCTGAGTAAACCTACATCTCTCAGATTATGTAAAGCAAGGTTAAAGAATTCTTAAAATTAATAAAGTCCTTCAACATATTTTTAAGTGTGCTGGAGGCATTTGAACACATGTTTTGAAGAAAAAACATTAACTGCTTTAATTTTTTGAAGGAAATAAACGCAAACTGCCATCAAAGTATTTTCAACCCATCTATTATACTTTTACTCTTAGCATATACTTTTTCACTCTTTTGTCAGTCTCTCAATATGAGAAATAAGTAACATGTTACTCATTTTTCCTTTTAGTGTTTAGTCTCTGCTTCTTTGTTTATGCTCCAATGAGAGGTGAAAAAGGCCATTTTCCATGATTATTTGGGGGTTTTTTTCTTTATTTTTCCTCACTGGAATGTTTTTATAATTATTTTTATAGACAAGTATAATTTTGTATGATTATGTTTAAGATAAGTAGAGTCACCCCGTAAAATTTCCAGGCAGTTTAGCATGTATTTTTAGCATAACACTTTAATAATAGGATGCTTATATGCTCATGCTGTCTGTCCAGTAAATGTGTAAATTAGCAAGTCCTGCCTCATCTTTGGAGCTCAATGTCTAATTTCATCCAAATTTGAAAGAGGAGGATATAAGCCTCCAATATAATTGAGTTCCTACCAGTTTAATGGAAAAATGAGCAGGCTAGAGAAGACAGACATGAATTAATGTGGCCAGTGACATCCCAGAAGAAGGGTAAGTGGAGCTGAGCCATTTCACATTCTATGTCCCAGCAACCAGGTACCATTAGCATACCGGATATGCAAAGCTGCAGGTTAGCCAGTGGGTTGGTGGGCGGAGGGGAAAGGCGTCGGAAATTGTTGTATATTTTTGCAACGGGACTGTACTTTAATGCTCCTGACAAGCAAGGTTTACCAGCCAGATCTCAACACCATTTTCTCCAAAAAAAAATAAAGCAGTGCTTCTGTGGATTGAAGGCTGTGGCCTGGAAACATCCCACCTAAGGGTGTTGTACAGGTTGGAAGGATTCAAATAGTCTTGCAAATAAGGGCAGAAGTAATTAGACTTTTAAAAGTGGCCAGTTAATGTACTTTGAAAAGGGGCTGCAGGGAGCAGGTTGAGAAGCTGATGCAGCGTTCAGCCTGGCTGACACTGGTGTCAGTGGGAGGAGAACCACTGCTGTGAGCACTTTCTGCTCACACAGAACAAAGAGCTGTGGTACCCAAAGGAAGCACGTTATCTTTAGCAGCGACTCATTTCTTTACACTGTAAAGGTGATGCAGCTGCCTTTCATGAACATAGTGGACTCCAACAACTGGTTTTAGTGAGCTACATAATGCACTGGCAAGTTTTCTAGCTCCGTGCATGTTGTCTCAAGCCAGAACTCCAAACCCCAGAGAGTCCCAATCATCTCTTACAGGTAGCCTAATCCAGCACCCTTCACAGCACCCCTTGATACTTCTTTCACTTCATGCCGCCACAGCCCTAGTACTTTCTGACTCAAGAAGAACCAGCTATTTTGCTTAAAGCCTGGGAAAAAAATGAGAAGAACCTGCTCAAAATCACACCCAGAAGTTCTGGAATCGTGGCATGCTTCCTCCGGCTGCTCTGCATAGGCAATGCACAAGCACTGATATGAGATCCTTACCTAAAGTAATGGAGAACCATAACCAAATGCCATTCACTCTCTCTCTTGCCCTTTCAAAAACAAATAAACAAAACTCCACAAACAACTCATATCTTCTCCTTTCTATTAAACATTAACAGGATACTCTTTCCTCTCCTCTTACTGAAAAATAATACATCATTAACTTTGGTAACAATAAAATATATCGATGATAAATAAAATACTAGTCCTTCCAACCTTGCTCACAATTCAGGAATTGAAAATGAATAGGATTCCTTGGCCACTTGATGCTCCACAAGACTCCATCACAGTTTGGGGACTATAGCAGCATTGCTGCTCAAGGAGCGCCTAGGTGGAACCTGTCCCTTCAGAAAAAAACATGAGATACTGAAAATATTCTGTGTGAGACCTTATGCGGGTAAAGAAATTTCAGTTCTACAAAGTATCTACACAGACCTCACCTGAGTTTATACTCTGCCACTTCTGCACTCTAGTTTTAGCTGAAAGCTCTTTTGGTGCTGCAGAACACTATGAATATTCCTTATATATCAAATAGTGAATGTGACCGTGGAGTACACAAAGAGAAACACATCCTCCCTTAGCTCAGAGCCATTCAGTGACTTTGAGTTTTTATGAAGCCATGGTATCTTCCAAGAGATCTACCAGTAGAAAGAAATGCGAATTAAATTCTGTGTACTCAGATACATTTCTCTCTCTCTTACTCACAACCATGTGTGGCCAAGAATGCCTTCCCCATCTCTCACAGAGCTCTAGCTGATGCACTAGGAACAAATGTTTGCTCACTTCATGCATTAGAGGTTGACTGCAGTGGTCCTACATAAAGGTGACAAACACGCTCAGAGCTGTAAGGCTTCCGTGGAGGTCCCATGGGATGTGTCACTAGAGAAATCAAAGAGAGTGCGGGGACATGGTGCTGGATAGCAAAGCAAGAAGCACAGGAAGCCTGGTCAAGGTGAGAAGGGAAGCATCTGCCCAAAGTCTTTCAGCTGGCTGGTTTGCTAGGAAAACGTGCAGCAGAGTGTGAAAGACAGCAGCAAGGAGAAATTCAAAGAGTAAAAACCAGGATAGGATGCAGAGTGTTGAGCTAAACAGTGTGTCAGAGTGAAACCCCCAGTTTCCTTTGTGGTTTCCTCAGCCATGCTCAGAAATTGTCCATCAGCTACACACTGTCTCAGGAAGGGGAAAGTGAGAGCTCTCTGGACATGCAATAGAATGATTATCCCACAAAAGACAGAGTCTGTGATTCTCCAGCAAACACGTAAGACTCAGCAAACATCTGCTCGGTTCTGACCATTAGGAGGTTTATCAGATTCAGCTCTCACAGCAACATCACCATTCACATTAGCAGCAGGGACAATCCTCCGAGATGTTTTTATTCCCATTTGGAAAGGGCAATGCCCCGACAGGAAAGCTTTCCCAAAACCAGCCTGAGAGAGGGAAGCTCAAGCATCTTCTCTGCTAACCATGTAGCTGGCCCACAAAGCGCAGCCACAGCAGTGAGTGCAGCCTGGTTCCCCAAAGTTCCAAGAAGGGAAGTGTTGCGTGCCAAGAGCGATGTCCTGCAGATGAGGCAGCGCTGAAGGGGGCCGCCTTGATTAAACCGGGTTGTTCTGCTCAGAAGTCCTCAGTGCACTCCCTTGGTTATGGCTGTTAGAGCTGCAGCAGGGTGACATGAATTGCCTTTTATCTAATTGGAAAACACCCACAGAGTTTAGAAGTACTCATTTAGACAGGCAAATCAATAAAGGAAATGGTAAGCATGAGAATACAGTGCAACTATAGAGCCTGTGTGGGTACTGTATGCTTTTGCTTAATAAAGATTAACTCTTGCCAGTTTGCTGCAATACCCAGACCTCAATAATACCAGAACAGGTAGATTCTACGCTATAATGTCAAGGAATAGCTTGCCCTTATGCATACACCTGAAGGCAAGAGAATAAGCCTTTTGTTAAAGAGGCCAAAGACATTGCAGAGAAGGCAGAAGAGAGGAATAACTTCTCTTAATTGTAACAGTTCTGAAACTGGCAAGCAGATTTCTGTTAAAAGAAAAAAGAAGCAAAGCCTGGTTTGCAAAACAGTAAGAGCAACAGCTTTCTACAGGGGTCTTCTGTTATAAGGCAAATAGCAATGAAGGAAATGAGCAGAAAAGCGATTCCAGCTTTTCAACTTTCCTTGTCCCTTTACCGCCGCACTCATCAGTGACTGTGCAAATCCCCACCCACAGAGCCACTCAAAAAAATTCAGGACTATTAGGAACAATTATTTAGTTGTTAAAAAACCCTACATGTTTCAAAAAAAGAAAAAAAATATATCAAAACCCTCACAATTCTTACAGTTGCTTAGTTCAGGATTAGTTTTGTTTTTCTTATTTCTCTTTGGCATTCCTTCCCCTAAATCTCCAATCACTTTCACAACAGGCTTATGCTGAGTAGCTTCAGGCAGCTGAGAAAATAAAAATCCTGTTTAGCAATGTAAGTATCTCTTCTCTCACTGTTGCTAATAGGAGTTCTGTGCATAAATCACAGCATGAACTGAAGGGAGAACAGATCTTGAAGCCCACGACTATCTTCACCCACTGTTTGATTCTCTTCTCATTTACGCTAACATATTGGCCTCAGGGGGAGCTCTTCTGACATGTCTCAGTGTAAGCCAGAGGAAAAGCAGGCCCATGGGATGAGAACAGAGAATTTGGCATCTTAGTATCCTGGCAAAGGTCAGAAAGAGTGTTCAGAGTAATACAGGTTGACACCTAATGGCTCCACAGAAACCAAAGGCATGGGATAGGTTGGGACTCATGTTCCAAATTCAGCCATCCTTACCTCACCTCCACATGCTGGCCCTTCCACGTGTACTTTACAGAAGTACAAATAACACAATATTTCCTTGCAGGGGTGATAACTGTTTAGAAAAAGCTGTTGGAGGAAGTTGACAGGACTTGCCCCATGTTCAGAAAGTCTCTCCATCCTCTCTGTATGAACCACTCACTGCGTGACAGAAGGTGAGTCTGCCAAGCAACCTTTCATTGCTCTGTACAGGTCTATTGGTATTAGAAAGCTCTCCTCCGCTTCAAAAAAAATTTACCTCCAGGATTTTAAGTTTTTTTAATATATAGCAGCTGCAGTTCTTTAGTTCACATTTCTTTTCAAACTAACATTTTATTGATCAACATAAACGAGCAAATAACCAAACAGATCCCTAAAAAAAGTACTTTCATTTGCGCTTATGTTCAGTTAGAGAAGGAAATGCATAGTAAAATTAATGGATTTTTTTATTAGCTCCTTTTCCTCTTATTGACAAAATGTATTTTAATAAGGACTTTATCTCCTCTTGCTTGATCCCACAGTAAAGTCACGATCCCATACTTTGGACATCGGTCTGTTGCCATGGAAATGATCATAATATCACCAAAAAAAGCAGTCTTATGACTTCACTGCAGGATCAAGGAGAGAGAAAAAGACAGACTGTATGGGATCAAGTCCTTAAGCAGCAATAGCCTTAGTTATCAACACAAAGAAAGAAACAATTTTGAAAAATACATCAGAGGTAAATTCACATATGTTTTGCAATGTTCAAAGAATATCTTCCTTAGAAGGCAAATGCTTTTTGAAGCAGTAATTTCAAAGAGATCCTAAATGCTAGTTTCTGTTCTTCCAATCTGTAATCCCACTCACCATTTGAAACATGCCCTTTCTGTGAATAAATTCTGGTCATTTTTCATTCCATCCCTTCCCAATGCCCACTCAGCACCTCTTTGCCAAGCCTGTAGTCCCATTTTATTAGTGAAAGGGCTGGTATTTAACTCAAATGAACTTTTTCAATTGTACACAGTCATTTAGTTCAGGTGGTTTGGGTGGTGGGATGAGGTGACATGTGCCAAATCCCACTCCAAAACGGAATTCATATGTGGCTTGCATAACATGCAGACTTGATAATCTCTCTCTAAGCCTTAAAGTACGTACCTTCAGAGACCCAATATCCCCAAGACTGCATTTTACCTCTGAAGAGGTAAAGTGAACTCTTCTGTTGATTTTCACCCTCTGCTACAGAACTTCCCTATTCTGGTTGAGAACAATTTCAATTCTTACCCTAAAGAGACTTCAGGGATCCTACCACAGAAGGCTTTAAGAGGTGACCAGGCCAGTTTCAACAGTCACACACAAATTCAAAGTTGCAAACTTTGAGCCCTTCACCTGTACAAAGCATTTGGTTAAACCTGAAGCTTCATCAAGGACCCTCCACATCCCAGCAGGGCTGTGTGAATGAATCAAAGCTTAGGGAAAAAGAAACACCACTGATACCTTGAAAACTTGAACAGCTCAAGGGGCTTGCATGATGGTGGGTGCTACCATACCCTGTTGCTGTAATTTCTGACAGCAGCAGCAACCTTACAAGAGTAATTAGCAACAGACACACTTTGAAAAGCTCCAGAAGAGAGTTGTGGCCTTAATAATTTGCTTTCAGGATGTATTTGTTCTCATAAGCTCTGTTCCAGTGATTCTTTTGAGGGGTTGCCTAAAGCTGGAGAAGAGAAAAGGCGCTGCTGCAGAATTCAACTTTAGACTTTGAGCTTTAACGAGCATGACCTTCTCCCAGAACTTGCCAGGCTTGGCAGCTCTCTAAGAGCTCCTTTCCACATACCCACATCAAACAGTTTCTCCCTGCAACTCTGTCTCAGGAAGAAAATAGGATTTGCAGTGGTCACAGACAGTACAAAAGGTGCTGGAAGAAATATTAGAGAGAGAGAAAAGAAAGCAGTGGTTGAGATAAGAGTGTTCCCTTCATGGGTTCTCTCATTTTCTGTTGGATGAAAAACTTATCTTTCTTCTGAACACCAACATGCACACATCATAAACTTGTGATTGCTTATGAATTCACATGTGTACAACTCAGGTTTCTCAACATTACTAAATCTTCCTGGTGAGAAAGCCTAGAGCATCTGTACTACATACCAAAAGACTATTCATTCCCATTAAGAATTCGCTGGTTTTTTGCCTCCAGATGTGTTTTAAGCTGCTGGGAAGACTCAGAATTCAGCAGATTAATGTGCTCTAAATGTCATTTGATAAAGGGCACTACTGCCAATGGTTCATTCACACCACACAGATTTAATTACCTAAATCAAGTGCCCTCCAAGAAAACCATATTGCTTTTGGTTAGGAGTTTTTTTGTGATTGTGGTTTTAGGTTGATTTTTTTTTAATAAAACTCCATTTCAGTTTATATTTTTTCCTTTCTAATTGAAATTAATTTCCCTAGCTGTTTTATTTTAGAAAACACCTGGAACAGGGCTATTATTTCAAAGAGGCAATTATGAAATTAGAAATATAACTATGATACTTATTTCTTTAATTACAGATATAAATAGGGACTATAATGCAGAAATTGCTTACAGGCATCTTCCTGTATTGTGCTGGAAGAAAACTGCAGAATCTGCTGCTCATCTAATTCCAAGGAGACACAAACTAAGATAAAATGAAAAGGCAGCTACACCTACTACAGAATTCTGCCTGAAACTTTGGCAAGGCCTGTCCCTGTCATAGCCCTGGTAGTGCAACCAGGGCAAAAATTGTGAAGGTTTTAGCAAATTATTGAAATCAAACAACAATAATGCAGGGCTGACTGAAGAAAGCAGGACTTCTCTGATCCTGGAGGAAGCAAGGTAGGATTAAATCACAATAGCAGCCCATATCCTTTGCCAGAAGTCTTAGTCATTTGCCTTTTTCAAGTTGGAAAAGTTAATCCCACGTCGAAGTGTCTACATATAAAACAGAGGCAGCGCCAGTTGATAGAGAGAAGTTAGGGAATTAAAGGAAATTGACAGTGGAGGTTTTTAAGAGTAGGGGGGTGAGACCATCTCAGGTTACATGGGACTAGAGTGTCTCTCAGAGCTTCTCCCAAGCCTATGGCACTAATAGTGCCTGTCCTTTAGGGCACCCATGCCAACATAGCCCAGTGCAAGGCAGAGAGACAGCAGCAACACCAACAACCAGAATAAAATGCAGTTATTCACCATCCCTGTTCAGAGCTGTTCATTATTTTAGCTGGCCACATTGATAGCTATAATTAGGCACTTTTAGCACAGCACGATACCTTTCAGAAATCAAGGCACTCCCCCACACTTCCCACCCCCCTGAGAGCCATGTCAAGGGGCAACTTCCACAACTGCTGCTTGCTGACCCCTCTCTGACATGACTTGATCATTCTCCATTATTGATCTCAGCTCTTTTTTCCATCCGTGACTCCCAAGCCACCTGCCAGGTAATAAAAATCTGCATCAAAATGCACAGCACACAGGGTGCTGCGAGCCAGAAGCAACATTTGTCTTACAGACCTGGAAACCTGACAGTGTCGATAGGGGCCAGTTATCACAGTGTTGTTTGATCTTTCTGCTGAGGTTGTAAATAACTTCCATGGGTAGCCAAATGGTGATAAAAATGGAGAATCTGCCACTTCAACTATAAAAACAAGGTGCTGCTGTGTCAGTGGCAGCAGACATAGTTAAGCAAGATAAGCAGCCCCTGCTGCCTATAGACCTCTAAAAATTCCCTGAGTTTCAAGGGGAACGTGTAGGATGCTACGTTTTTCTTGCACCATCATTAATAATGTCTTTTCCTTTTACTGCGTTGCTGTCCATCAAGTCCTGTGCTCAGATGCAAGCCCAACACAAGTATCTCTAAATGGCTTAATGGAGCCTTGTAAGGATATGTGACACTTCAATCCCAGTCTCACTCAGGAAAATTTTGCATGCCTTTGCTCTCCAAAGCACGTCCAAACCCCAGATGCCAGCGGCAGCCAATGTACCGAGTGTGGTTAGCAGCATTTTTGGTTGGAGACATGCCTCTTTTCTCCCTCCCCTCTTCCCCCACAATGTGAAACTCCAAAATATGCCTTGTGTGGCTACATATGATATATCTGAGTTACACACTGCTTCCAAAAAGCCTATTGTGCTCGGTTTACATTGAAAAGTCAGTGTAACAGCCTGGAATAGTACTGAAATAGAGGCAATGAAGCTAATGCCACATGTTTTGCCAAAGAGATGAAAGTTACAGCCATGATTCTGTCTCAAAGATTTTCCATTCCCATTCCAGGTCTCCAGCCCTGAATGAGGAGTTAAAACAAGCCACAAGAGAAGAAAAACTGGAGACAATTTCAGCAAGAAAATGAAGGGGGGCAAGGGGAATAAAAGCACCCTGACAACAGCTGTTCTCCAGCGGTCTCCTCAGACTTAAGCAGGTCTCAGGTGTGGAAATTCAAGCAGAAATCAACAGCAATAACAAAATAAACCATGTTTTCAAAAGAAACTTATTCTCTTAGGTTCAATTGACCAAGCAGTCTCTGAGCAAAACCAGAACTCCAAATATATGAAGTTAATCCTCAATCCTTTAAAAATCTTCCCTGTAACTGTGCCTGCCTCATCATTTGGTATTTATTAAACATGGTTCACTGCTCAGTGAGAGGATGATGTTTTCTGAATTTACCGAAGCTTTCTAAATTACAAAAAGTACCAACCCGTTGCTGCTGTTATCACAGACTAGAAGATATATCAGGACATCTTTGGTCCCATCTTCCTACCTTGGAAGGTTTTAGCACCTTCCAATGATGAGCTCTAACTTCAAAGTTAGAACAATTTTCTTATAATCTCTTTATATTCAGCAAGGTACATTGAAATGAAGCCTAGAATACGAACATATTGTTATGGCAAATATATTGGCCAGCTTGGCAAAGTAAAAACACACATACAAGGCTTTCATTTAATCTCAAAAGGAGTAGTACTGATAGTGATTGAAGTCTGTCTTAGTGAATGCAGCTTTTGAAGGCACACAGGAAATGAATCAGTGCTTTCACTCTGTTTTTTTGCTTGATAGCTGTCCCTTTCCAATAATGCCAAACTGACGTATGGGTGCAAGAGGGAGGTTGAGGACCAAACCCTTATTTCCTCTCCAATGGGAATGATACCTCAACAATTACCTTTAAAGTGCTAGCAAAGTTGCTGCAGCCAGAAAATCTATGGGCTTTTTCCTTATTAAATAATTCAAACCAACAACAGTTTTTTTCCTTCTGTCACAATCCAGCCCGTTTTATAAACATTAAATGTATCTAACATATTTAAAATTTAACATATAAATATTATACATTAAAAACATCTGCTTAAATTTAATCTGTTTCCATCCAGTTGTTCAAGGCTTTATACCAGGAGATTTTTTATTCATCCTCTTCTCTCAGATCTCTCATATACGGTGCATATGTAAACAGATGATAATGTATTTTTAATGGACAGGACAAAATGTGAAGCTTTTGATTTTAAAAAAATAGAAAAAGATGGAAGCAGACATACAGAAAAATCTAGCTTACTGTTTTACTAGATCACAGAATAATTTGACATAGGCTAAGAAATTTTTATAACTGCTCATCTATGCCATCCTTCAATCTTAATGAGGTACAAAGATAACCTTCCAAACTTGTTCCCACATTATTTAAGCTTTTCTAAGTTTTTCTCTTTCTCTCTAAATTATTACTGTACAGATATAAATGGATTTGCAGCACTAGAGTTAAGGAGCCAGTTCTCCTCTCCTTTATACCAAGTAAAACGAGAAATAACTCCAATGAGAACACCTCTAAAATTGACTAAATTGTACCAAACACATTCTTAGTCTCGAGGCAACATTTTTCTCTTGAAAAACAATAAAGGCCCCAAACTTATCTAACAATTTCAAATGGGTAGTTTATGAGATCCGGCACTTTGGGGGCTGGAGGAAATATTATTTTAATGAATTGAATTTATGGAAGCACTTAGGTTGGATCATTACTCTCAGAGCTATAATGCTTAACTTAAAATAGTGACTTAAAGCTAGATTTGCTCCAAAAAAGCAGGATTTTTCTGCTGAATGTAGGTGCCTCCTTTCAAAGTTACAACCCAAGAGATTTCACTCAATTGCAACCTTTCTCTGAAAGCAGTGAAACTCCTTAGGCACTTTCTTTTTTAAGTGAAAGCTGTCCCATGCCTTAACATGTTCTTCCAAGACTGCCTGTGACACCAGCAGTGGCACCCAGTTCTGGCATGATGACCCAGACTGGAGCAAGCACAGCTATGAGAAGCTGCACCCTTGTCTCTTCTTTCTGGGGTCCCTCTTTAGGGAGAAGGGATTCAAAGGTGTTTTTTCCAAAATGAGCACTTCAGCCACCCTTTTTTTAAGGAGGGCATGCACTGGTTTGCCTGTCAGAGCTGCAATGCCATGCAGGAAAGAGTTTGAGTAGGAGGAAGAAGAGTGGCAAGTGCAGCACAGCTCTGAAGCTGGTGAGGACAATCCCTTGGCCAAGAGGCCCAGGACTCAAGTCTCTGCCCTGTCCTTCCACAGAAGCAGCTATAAGAGGCATTTTTTCGACATTCTGTGGTAGCTGCATCCAAATCTGTGCTTGTGCCTGTAAAGTGTCCCTCCATCAGATAACAGCTACAGCACATGTGGAAGGCTCTCCATCCCATCCAAACGATCAGCAGAGGTAAAGAACCACCTCACCACCTCATCCAGATTTTTTGCTTACATGCTGCAAGGAAGTTTTTTCCAGTTCATACTCTAGTGCAGCACTCCACATTGCAACAAGCTTCTAAATGAATAAAACCGTGGGGATAAGGGAGGATTCCGGAACACAGACTAAAATACCATGAAAATGAACTAAAGCAATTTGTGATTTTAATTCCTTTTTTTCCCCTCACAATCTGCCCCATACAGAAGATTATCATGATCTTCTTACATAAGTTAAATAAAGTAGCATAGGCCAGTGCAGTATCATGCAAGACCTATAACTTGTCTATTGTATAAGGTCTACAAATTCTTCAAATCTAGATGATTTCAGGAACTGCACCTTCAAAGCTAATACAACACACATACTACACCCATCACATCACTGTTTTACCAGAAGTCCTTTGGTTGGAGGACTTCTACCATCCATTGTGTTAGAAACTGTTCCCCAGCATTATTAATGCCAAAGAGAAGAGACTTTCCACTTTTCATTACCTTTTCCTTTCAAGCTGTTTAGATGGCTCATATTATCAACCTTTACTACCAACACAGAAATACAATGTTACGCTGACACTTGCATTCAAAGTGAACCTCTAAAGAATTCAAAGGTATTACTTCACAGAGAGCTACAGACTAAGCTCCCCTATTGCAGTCACTCCAATAATATTGTGTTACATCCAGCTGAGACTCACAGTCAAGACAATATTAGCAGAAGATTTACTCAGTCATTTACTCGTGCATGGACACACACATACAAAATTCTTCCAACTTCTTTTTAATAACAATTTTCCCATTTCAGGCGTTTTGCAAAACCATTAAGCATTTTTCTTTAAAGTTATATTTCTGACACCAGCTGAAAAGAAGGAAGAAAAATTAAAGTTAAAGCTGCTGTCCTATCCTTGAGATGCTGCATTGTGGTTAGGAAGATGCACTGACTGGACAACTGCATTTGCAGGTTTGCCATGTGTCTTGCAGTTTTAGGCAAAAAGCAATGAGCTCTAGGTACAAGGGCTTGTTATGAAACCAGCGTGTGGGAATCTGTAAGTTGTTATCCTTCTCTCATCTGTTTCAGAGAATTAATTTTTGCTATCTATATAGTCAGAAAGAGGTCCAAAAAGTAAAGCTGCGCATTGCCAGCAATGCTGTGCATCGTCGGCAATGCCGTGCATCGCTACCAGACTCCCAGACTGACGGCATTAGTGCCGCCTATGAAACTTCTTAGTTTGTGACAAAACCTCCAAGTTAATTACACAAATCTTTTTTTCATCTTTGTTAATTTTTCAAAGCCTATCCTAATAGTGTTTCATAATGAAAACCAAGGGGACTAAGTTTTCTGTCTTTTGGATAATTTGGTTCCCTTAAATTTGCTAATTCTGCTGAATTCTTCCAGTAACTGCCTCACTATTTACCACGCAGCAGAGGTCTGATACCTTCCCTGCAGAGAGAAGTAGCTTTGCCTTCTCCTTCAGGCTCTTCTTGCTCCTCCAAATTATTCTGATTGATATAGACCTCAATCCATGCTAATTATGCAGAGCTTCTCTTATAAAGTGCAGTTCCCATGGCAACAGCATCGGGCAAACAGGTGCGTGGAAAGCTGTGATATATTAAACGACAGCTACCCTCTGCCTCTGCGTTGTAGATTGCCATTCGCAGGGTTTATTTATAGCAGGTAGTAATTAATCCATGTGAATCTCATTTCATTGAGAAGGAAAGAAATAAAAAGTGCACAGAATTATTAGCAAGAGTCCTAATTATCCTCATGCCATGGATTCTGAAAGTTTTGTTCCCATCAGATAATGCAAACATGGAATTGTTGAATTATCATTCGTGTGGAGATGTCATTATGAGAAACGCTACGCCGCCGCCTGACAAACACCTCGCATTCTCTCTGCTGCAGTGCTGGAACTTGCATTAATATTGCCATAGTGGAAGTGGAGCAACAAAATATAGGCATTGCTCTATTACAAAAATAAAGTAGATGTTGGTGTTCTCGCAGGGCCGTAATACTGAGTCAACTGGGAATCAAAAGTATAGTAAAGGCCTTCAAACCCTTTTCTAGAAATGACCAAGCAGGTTTTAGCTCCAATACCAACTCTCTCTGTGGCCTGAAGCAAGTCCCTCAAGCTCTCCTTCTCAGCTCTGACTCCTATAATGCCTCTTTTTCTGGCACTAAAAGTAAATGGTCTGACAACACTTCAAAGATGAAAAATTGGGTATTATGCAACAAAGTAGGATAGGCTTTGCATTTAAAAACCCTGCATCTATAGATTAATCTCTGTCTATTTCAGCCGTGTGTTTCAGAGCTCCTTGAGTAATGCAGGTAAGCTTAGGCAACCAAAACTAAACCGGTGAGAATCACGATTCATATTGCAACGCAATATTAGTACTAGATAGATTTCTTGGATCTTGGCTATGTCTCAGTTTTTATTCCTTATTTCTCTTTTTCGTGACTATGAGAAAGAAAACATTGCAGATAAAAAAAGAAAATAAAACAATGATAGAAAATGAACAGTTGATCATCAAAATAGCCTTCCCAAAAAAATCAATACACATCTTAGATGAAAGTGTACAATTTGGAGTTTAAGGCTGAGAACATGAAGAAAAGATCCCCAGTTGCTGTTACAGACACCACTAGGAATAGTTTTAGAGAAAAATGTTTCAATCATTATTACTGCAAAACCTACATATTTTTCCACTTCTCTGTTTTTCTTTAAAAAAAAAAAAGCAGCTGGGAAAAGTTAAATGACCAGCTCACAGGGGTCAGATCACTCACAGACAGTACAGCCTGAGCTGGTCCTCAAGTCTCAGCGCCTTCTCAAACAGTCAGATGAACAGGGCTACAGATGACAACAATTAGCAGGTGGACAGCACTGAGAATGCTTTCCTCAGCCCCCCAGTCCTAAGTGAAAACTTAGGGAGTACACCACCCTGGGAATGTCTGGGCCTGGTGAGAATTGCCCTTGTAAACACAAGTTCCGGAAAGCCGATAGCCCAGGGTCAGTGACCAAACATCCCTTGCACCAGGACTTGCCAGTGGTAAGGATGGTTTGCCACAACAGCACAGCATTACTGGGGCTATGGGGTCTGAATTTGTCACAGTTTAGAGGACTTTTTGCTGACTTGGATGGAGTCGCTATTCTTTGAAGTTAAGCAGCTCTGGTGTTGGAGACATTGCATATAATTTCAAGAATCATGCAAAGTGACCTAAGCCAAGATTCAACTTGACCTATAGTCCAAGGCAGCACCTTTATCGGATTCAGGTTAGTGTCACAGCCAGCAGCTAAATTTGTAATTCTAAGAGAAAGCAAAAGTCATGATGTGGTAGCAATTATTCATTTCCTGAACAGACCCAGTTACATCAGAGTATGAAAAATGAAAGCTGCATAGGTATGCACCTAACCTGCTGGGAAATCTTTCCATGATAAAGTTCTTCTCAAGAATATAAATATTTCACAGAAATGGGTTACACATGTTTTGAAATCTGATATAAATCACAGTGTGCTCAGATCCAGGCCTAGTTCCAGGGACGAGCACTACATGCTGCACCCTTGCAGAAGGCCCTACAAAGCTTCATTAGAAGGTGATGTTGGCAAGTATGGGGCAGTAGAAAGAATATAAATTCGGCTTTTGAGAGGCCTAATTGCCTTTTCCTGAGTCTCATGCTAATACTACATATTAGACCACCATTCTATCAGATTTGATGTATACATTTACTGAAATTCATTAGCCAGGTATCCATTTTAATCTAAAAAACATGAACTCAGAACAATGCAGGTGAATTAATTACTCTTGCAAAGCAGACTAATTTTTGCAGCAAGGTCTGCTTGTTATGGCTTTCCAACTGCTCAGGGATCTCTGCATCATTGTCTAACAGATACCACACCACAAGACCAGGGACAGCTGAAGGATAGGACACAGCAGCCACAGCTGCTGTTTGCACCCAGGGTGCATCAGGGATTCAGAGCGTGCTGCAAATACCATTTATATATTAATTGCATCAAGTAAATTTCTGCTAAAGTGGAAAATTGCAGCTGGAACATCCAAGCAGACTCCAGCCCTATTTTACCCTCTGAGCAGGAGAGAGAAGGTTATGCACCTCACCAGCCTCTCAGATCTTCTGGTTTTTCAAAACCCCAATTCAGACCAATTTTTTTTTAAGTGTTTTCTGCCTCAGGAGACTAATCCAGGTCCTAGGTCTGAATTCCCCATGCTTTCCCAAATCTTTTATTTTCCAGGGTTCTGTGGCAGGACACAGAGGCCAGCTTAGCATTGAAAGGCCACACCTAGTGGATGTTAATATGTAACATTTTAAGTTTTAGCAGTTCCAGCCATATCCCTTAACTCATCCTTCAAAGCTGCCTCTTCTACCATCAAGCCCATCAACAACTGCCAGCAAGGAGGAGGACAGGCTAACTGGCAACTTCCAGAGTCCTCCAGCACATGCTTGCTCCTTGAAATGAGCAGTATGAAGAGCTGACATATCCAAAATCACTTTTTTTTGATAAACTTTCCGTGGTGCTCCCTCCTCTTATGCTTGTTACACTTCACAATTCAGTCTGGTTTCCAGTTAGACTGCAGCCTCTCCCAGCACGACCCATCTCTTACAATGTGTTTGTATAGCTCAACCTCAGTACAAGTTATAGTTAATAAGGGATACTTCAGTGCTGATGGAGTTCTGGTGATCTGAGGACATAAGAAAGACATAGTTTGAATGGAAAGAAAATACTTTTTTTGTTGTGGGTTTTTTTACAGTATAGACTGTATATACAGTCTATATAAGTCTATATACTTATACAGACTGACTAGGAGAGGTGACGAAAGCAGACAATTTCTTGTATGCCCAGGAGCTTGCCTGATTTTTCCATCACTACTGGTTAGTTTAATAAAAGACTGTACTTGCTTTGCCTAATAATTATGTCTAATGTCAAGAGAATTAAGGTCTCAGTTAAACTCTGTTTGAGCAGGATTTTAAATTAAAGCATGCAAACTTAGCACTCTTTACTGTGAGAGATCCCTTGTGTGCTTAAAAGAGTGTGGACTGCATGGGTCACTGCTGGAAAACATTTAGAAATAGCTACTGGATTTTTTTCCTCCCCTGGCAAAGCTGGAAATATTAAAAAACCATGAATGGCTTCCACTAAATCATCCTCTCTTTACATCAAGCAAATCAAGTTCTCCATTTTGAATGCCTTTCCAAGATCTTCATTCTAAGGAAACATCAAGTTGTTCTAACTTAAGGAGACTATAATTTCCCCTACAGCAAATTCACCCTCTGCTCATGATTTATGTGTTTCCTTTTTGTAGGTCCTGTCATGTTTCTGTATCCAGAGGACAACAGGAAAACTGTCTTTTCTGCTTATGCTGTTTCCAAAGGTCTGGCTGCTCCTAGAAACACTCTCACTAAAAGAATGCTGGAGCAAAAACTGTCACAGACTGACCGATATACTGACACAAAAGTGGGTATTAAAGGAAAAAATTGAACTACTACAACAATTCACCATCTAAGTGCCAGTGTATGGCTATTAAAGAAAAAAATCAGCTAGAATAGAGTTCAAACTAAACACTTAGATCTCCCAGTCTGCAGAAAATTTGTTATGACCATCCAGAAGACTTCTCTAGAGGTATGGGAAAATTGGAAGTCTTAATAATATGGCATTAACATATAACACAATAAACTGTCTTTATGAAAAAACTCAGGAGCTCCCTGTATCATTGTCTATACAATTAATTCTCTGGCTTATTTCATACTAACTTCATCATTCAGCCAAGCCTGCAAAGAGTTTCTCTCTATCTCTCCCAAGTACATAACATTTAGAAGAAAGATTAATTTTATTTCTGTCCTTCCCTGCATCTCAGAAGGCAATTTCTCCTTTATTCAGTGAACACATTTTGCTTTGGTAATTCCCACTTCATGGCCTTTGTCAAAACTCTCATCTTTTCACCTGGGAAAAAACATACAAGGATGTATCTGGGGCCAGGCAGTAGTGACACTTAGGTGACCGTGGAGTTTGTTGTCAAACGAGACCAGTTTGTCGACCCCCAGGTTAGGTCTGGTACCACAGCAGTGTTCTGCTAGAGCTTCAAAGCAAACAGCAAACACAGCAAAACCTTTGGTGAGGGGGCAGAGGTACTGCCAAACAAACACAGACTTTGAATATACACAGAGACAGCAGAAAAGTTGCCCATCTCAAATGTTTTATGGGCTTGCAAGTTTATTTTCTGATCAGCGTCATCTTTATCCTGCCTTCCAGATCACTGCAAAGCATAGCTGGATGTTGTTCCACGGTTCCTGGAAGCTGGAGGCAGCTCTTGTTGAAAAGGATAGATGCTCCTCCTGAGGATGTTTGCCCCACTTGGAAATTCTTAACCAAATGGTATCTATTCATCATACACCCTGAACCACCTAATCTATGCTAGTTTAGACAAAGAAACAGGAGAGAAAAGATGACTAATTCAAATTTCAATACAGTATTCACAACCACTAGGTCCTGCTAGTCTTAGGTATCAAGCCTAAAAGAAACAATTAACAGAAAACCTAAGGGCACAAATATCTCAGGAGCTATAATTATCAAAAGGTGGAAGACTAAATATCCTGAAAATTTATGAAGTGAGAGACTGTATTTACTTTCTCTTTTTTTTTTTATGTTGACATACCATATACTTCAAGAGAAGAGCTGAGAATTCTTGTGTGATTTAGGCCCATCATGTTAATTATAATTGGTCTGTCAAAGATTTAAAAATGCCTAAGTGATAAATTTTGAAATGACATCAACAGCAGGGCACTAAGCTTAGTTCTGCAAAGATGAGAAAACAAGCTCTAATAAAAGGGAACCTGTCTGCTCCATAAAAGCAGTTCCATCACTTGGGCTCAGCAGTGTGTGTGAGGGGGAGAGGCAATAGCCTCTGATCGAACAATATTTCCAGTTTTTCGAGCACTTTCCATATCAATTGCCAGAAAACATAGGGGTACCTTCTCTCCAGTATTCAAACAATTTTATCAAATCCAAGGCTTCTTTAAATATGCACATAATTTCAAGTGCATTCAAACTCCAGTACTAGCACTCTTTCATTCTGAATTTTAGATAAAACCTCTATTAGTCTGGAATTACGGAAGTATAGTGAAGGCAAAAACACTATAGCAATATTATAATAATCCCTTAAACAAGAATCATAAAGCTAAGGAAATTCCAATTCAAGCTTAAATTGAAAAGACATTCAAGTAAAATGTGATGCATGGAAATTCTTTATTAAGTCACACAATACAATTTCTTCCTCTTTGAAAGGTGTAATGATACCATTCAGAGTGCCGTATATTTAAAGTCCCACTAATTTTCAAAACACCTGAGACCTGAAGAGGTTGTTTGTTGTGGAGGACTTTATGTGAGATGAGAAATCCTGCTTTTTTTTTTTTCTTTTAAATTCCTTATGCTACTAGTCAAAACCAAAGCTTCAGATATTTCCCAGCTGTCTATTTCCAGGATTTTTGACTATTTAAGTCTTTTTCACATTTGACTGCTTCTGGATTTTCTGTATTTTGAGCGCTTTGTTCTGGATGTTACTGTCTCCTAAAGGCAGCTATTGGCATTCAGCACCAACATGAGCTGCTAGCTTACTGCTTTTATAAAATAAAGCTTTATTGTACAGTGCTTTGCTTTCCTCTCCAGAAAAGCATGCAATGACACCTTTCCATGCAAGGGCCATGCTCCCCACAGCCCAGGGCAGCAATCCACAGTTAGCCAAATTCCAGCCACAACTCCACATGGGAGAGAGAGCAGCACCGCCAGCAGCACCCAGACCAGCTCATCCAAGACCAGCAGATGCAGAAGGGGGGCTCCTCAATGCCCTGCCACATCAATGACTCATGAACTCTGTGTTTAAAGGCAATAGGAGCAAACTACAACATCGAACTCACAATAATATACAAGTGAGTTTGGATCCTTTGTTTGTGCATTACATCTATATTGCCAGCATCACCCAGCCATGCAGATGAGAGCCTGCAGAGAGTGCACAGAATTGCTGGGATCACTTCAGGTAAAGCCATTGGCTGCCATGGGGCATTGGCTATCCATAGTGACCCAATCTTCATTCACTTTAGCTCATGAATCAATTGACTTATTCCTGCACTCCATGGAAATCCAGTTCTACACTCAGCCAGCATTTTGGGGAAGATCTCTTGCATCTTTCGTATGCCACAAGCAGTAGTTCAAAACTCAGTCTTAACAGCAGAGTCACGACCAGCTGCTGCCTTACTTCACTGCAGAGAAAAATCCATCCAAGTGCCTTTCAAAGCCAACTTTCTCTAGCTTGCATTCATGACCTGTTCCCCCTCAGTTCTGACCTCACCCAAAATAGTTCCTCTTACCCACAGGACATTCGCTTTTCACTTTACCCTGTTCAGCTAGATATGTTTTATATACTGCTGCTACTGCTTAGCCTCATCTTCTGTCACCACCCATCTCCCCCTCCCTATTTTTGTTTTTTTTTAGGTCACTGTCATGTTGCCAGCACTAAGGAAATATTTTGGATGTGAAATAAATTCATACGTTGGCCTGTGCTAACACGTACCTTGTCAAGACAAAACTACCAGAACTGCTCCCCTGGGGGTAGATCAGTTTCCTTAATCCCCATTCTCTCATCAGTTTTTCTCAGTATACCTTCCTGCCAGGAGCAGCTCCAAGCAAGGACAGGAAAATAACTGGCTCAAATATTTCCTTCAATTCCTTGGAATTTCACTTGTTAGGAAATAAATAAAACCTGAAATAACCAACAGGGGGAAACCAGTTCTCACTTGCCCTACTCTTATTTTTGGGACCTCTATTCCAGTAGCCCAGAACTGTACATACAAGTTCTTTTCAGAAATGTGTAGATTTCCATTAAATCTACTTAGAAGCTTTTCCAGATAAATCTTCCATAGAGAATGAACTAGGAGAACAAGCATTTCCATTTCCTTCCTCACCTCATTAATTAATGTGGGACTATTGGCTGACTCCCACACACAGATCTGCTGCTGAGCCAGTTTCTGCAGGCTGTTCCGCATATCGAGGCTACTGTCACACATTACCAAATGCTTCCCACTCGTCTAGATTTTTTTCTAATCACTCTTAGAAGGGGAAAAGTATCCTAAATTGACCTTTTCCCTAATTTGACAGTCACTCATTTAAGTAGCCAACCCCTACACAGCCCAAGAAGATGCACTTCTACCCCAGCGTAGTAAAAAGTTCATGTCCCCATCCCTCTGCATAAAAATTGTTCTTCCTGAATTGAGACCTTGAATCAACTTTTACTACAACCTACTACAATATTAAAGCATCTCTAGTACCCTCAAAAAGAAATACTCTCTAGAGGAAAGTAGATCTCTCAGAAGTTTTCCTCTACCCCGGTTGTCTCAGGTACCTTGTTTATCTAATGGCTGCATACTTCAGAAATATTACCCCTCTTTTCCCTAAAAACATTCATCCTCCTCCTTGACCTATGTTTCCTTCTTTTCATGTTCTCATAGGTGCAGCAGGCAAAAAAAATGTCAGTAGTAAGTTTTCCTAAAACAGCAGCTTTGATTATTCCAGAATTGCTTCTAAATTCAAAACATGAACATTTTTGTAGTACTATTCCATTTTCTCCAAACATCTGGGCAAACTCCTAGAGGTGTGGGAGTCTTAGGGTGGAGTCTCTCTCCTGACCCTGGGGGGTTTAATCCATGTTTTTTGCAGTCCTCTGCCACACTCTGCCGTAGTGCCTGATCATCCTGGGTCAGTCAAATCCAGTGAGTGTGTGCACCAGTCACCAAGCAGGCAGCTATGCCTTTGGTCTCTCAATTGATTTTCACATATTCTGCATGAATAGGGATGATATCACCAGGAGGAAAAATCCCTTGCTCCAGACGGCACACTTAAATCATGTTTCCCACAGAAATGTGCTGGTTTGGAGCAATGATGCCAGTTTGAGGGTTTTTTTCTTTTTTACAGGATATTTAGTGTTCTTAAAATTAAGGAGTTAAAATCATTTGGTTCATGTTACGATGTAATTAGAACACTTTAGATGGGCACAATCCATATTAATTAGCATAATCCCATATTCTTATAAGAGAGACTAACAGTTTAGGCCGTTGTTCCCTCTCGCACTATAATGGAGAGCTTTACACTGGAAATGGACTGTCTGGAACAATACACAGCTAGAGCCTCAGAGGATATCTGTTTGCAGACTTTACATAGTTTTAGGGGACTGAGATTTTAATAACAGTGAACAAGCCTTTATCTTTGCAGATACTTGATTTGAACCATGACTTTGAAATTGATACTTACTGTTTTACTAGAGTCAAGTTGGCCTAAAAAATGTCTATTCAGTTAATACTAGAAAGAAATAAGCACATTAACAAGCCCATTTTCCATAAAGTTCAGAACTGGAAAAAGATTCAGTTTATGTTGCATAAATCTCCAGCTAGAAATTAAAATATCCAGACTTGGTTTAATTACATCTTAATGGGATCCCCAATAGGACTCAGTAACCTATAGGGTTTAATAACCTCAGCTCATTTAATGTCCTTTCATTACATTACTGTGACAATCCAAGAGCTAGGTTTAAGAACCTAAAACTGTATGCTTCCTCCTGGGTTTTCCCATATGTTCACCATCTTTATCTCAGGCTCCCAGGATACTCATGCCAGGTCTCATAATACGTTCCTAGCAGAACAAGAAAACATCTTCTTCCACTAGAATTTATATATCTAGTCTTTGTAGAGGAGGGGAAAAAATTAATTTAATACTACAAAGCAATGCTCTGGGTATCTATAAAGATTCAGCCCTATCTCTAGAAGAAAAGCTAATCAGAGCTCCTCATCTGGCCTCAGCAATAGGTCAGAAAATGTGATAGGGTGTACACATGAGGCTGCAAGTTGTTTTGTGATCTGAATAACTGTCTATATACAGACCAGTTCCAAATCTAGCACTAAATAATCACCCAGTAGAAAGGCTTTTTGGCAGAAGAATCACAGAATAAACTAGACTGGAAAAGGCCTCCAGCGATCACATAATCCAACCCCTGCTCCATAGAGCGCTAATTTGCTATAAATTTACTACAAAAGGCCCATTTGACCAAAAACTGAGACAGCACACCTCCACCCAACCCCTTCCTTTAGGTTATGCAAACTCAAAAGTTTAAATTTTCACATGTCACTTTTAGTACAAGTACAGCATTTTAAAACACATGGGGACTCCATAACAATGAACTCTGACATCTGGGCTTGCAGGAGAGCCCAGTCCTTTGGACCACAAAGGCAGAGCTTGAGCCTCATAAGAGAAAGCATCCTGCTGTAGGAACCACTGTCCATTGACACAACAGGTGGGATGCACATCACCAAACTTCAGTGTCTACAGGGCTGATGACTGTATCACAGCCACCTACTATCCCTCTACTAAAATCAGTGGAAAGAAATAAGCCTCTCAGGCATGGTTTATCTGACCCATTTAAGTGCTGCTTTAGGAATGCAGGAATTACACTCCAGGATCTATTGACTGTCCTGATTTGATCTCCACTGACTGTAAAGGAAACTCAGTTGTAGGCAGATGAATGCTAGCCTGTAACTCCTTTTACTCACTGCAGACTTTTTAAGCTAGAAATAATGTTCATATGTGAACAAAGCAAGGCCAGATTGTACCTTTCAAAGCAAGTACTATCAAAGGGAGGTTGGAAAGGCATGGGAATAGCTAGAGCATTTTTCTACAGAGAAAAACAATATATGTAGCCCTGTCCAAAAGACTATCTAAAGAAGCAAATATTTCTCAGAGAATCTTCCAAATGCAATTTCTGCATCACCAAGCATCTGGCCCCTTCACCAACAAGTGTGAACACAGATTGGAATTCCACTAGCTCTGCCACTCTTGGAAATCAACCAAGCTCCCTCTGCTTTTGCCCTACTCAATACTTTCAGGAAAAATGCAGCAACAATATGTGCTCCTTAATAGTTTTTCTACAATGTGTTAAAAGTAAACTGAATTCTTATGGGCCAGAAATAGTGTGGATAGGAGGGCCTCTTCTCCATGAATTAATGTCATTCAGTACAGGGCTCTGAGTCCCAGTGTGGCCAAGCTCACTCAGATGTGTAACCGCCTTCATGTCCCACTGTGGAAGAATCCTGATATAATTTCTAAACTGTACTAAATCATGAACTGTTAGAAACAAAAAGACCAAACCCCCCACCTACTAAACCCTGAAAAACAGTGCTAAATTAGTGAAACAACACAGAAGTTAATGTAATGCACTGAGTGCTAACATACAGCTATTGTGGGGTGATGGTGTTTTTTTCCTTGATTGTTTTACTTGCTCCTGTAAAAGCAAACATAAGGAAATGGACCTTTTCAAAGTTCAAGGCCTGAAGAAACATTAGAATTGACCAACTTCTCCACTGGGAAATCAGAAAAGCATGCCAAATATTTTTTGTCTTATTGGGAATCTCAGCAGTAAGAGGAGGTTGACCCAGAACAGCAGGAAGGGTATTCCCTAAGCAAAAGTTTTTGACATACAGGAGCTGTTGTTATGCCTGGTAAGGCTGTGAACAAAGGAAACTGTTAATCCCTGGTATTATCAACATACAGAACGCTTATACCTACCTACATAACACAGCTACAATTGCAGTCGCTCTGCTTAGGACCACAAAGGCAAGGTAACCAAAAAAGTCTAGTGCTGAACAGCCCCAAAAATTTAAGGATAAAAACTGGGATTTTAGGATTCATTCCTTACTCCAATAAAATGAAAGTGAAAAACTCAGGGTCCAGACACCTCAGACCTGATATAGGTTTAATTAAGACTGGAAATTAACGTCTCAAACATATGCTTAATTTGACAAAACCACTGATGAAACACACATATCTGTGAATCTACCAGAAAAAGTTTCTACTTGAAATTACTCTGTCCCATGCCATAAGCCAAAAAAGACAAACCTCTGATCATGGAAAACCCCAAATGAGAAACAAATATTTATGGGTGCTACTGAAGTCATTTATGTATATAAACCTGGTCAAATACACTGCTGAATTATTACTATATCTAGTAAGATAGGAATTCCTCAGCTGTGCAAAAATGAACTACCGCTTGAGCTAACAAATGAACGTTTATATGTGCAGCAATAATATCTGATTTATGTCATTGTCAAGCTCTCTTTAATTCAAGAGAATCTCATAACCTCATCAGATCTTGCTGCCGTGACAACACTCCTTGTACACTAATCCAAACAGCATCTGCTAGTGGGGGAAAAAAGGTAGAAACACCATTTCTCTAAAGATGCAGTTTATATATTCCCTACCAGAACTGATTTCACGTAGTCTAAATTTTAAAGAGGAGCTGCTTTGTGTTTCAATTAAGAAACAATTTCAGTCAAACGATCAATGCACTTGCTCCTGAGGAATTAATGCTCAGCACATATTTTTTAATGCATCCACAAATTGCATTTTGTGCTCTGTGCTAAGCTGTTGTGTGCATGTAGTGGGTAGCTGTGTGCCCATGCCCTTGTGGGAAATCACAAACACCGTCTCTGTCACACTTGGGAGCACTACACATGGGCTAATGCCCCTACAAAATATCTTGATGTTTATATGCCAGTGTGTCAACTCATTACACCTCACAGTTTTTCATGCTGATCTGTTTTCCTCTCCTCTTTACCCATACTGAAGGCATAATAGTCCTTACATTATTGTTTTAAAGTAGATAATAAATGAATCAGTTTAGGACTCCCTACAGGTTCTTTTTTTTTGTACCCAAGCTCTTAAGAGCAGTAAATACCCTCTTCAACCTCACTAAAAGAGCAGAATGGTACAAGGGTGAGAAGAGCGATAACACTTGAGGATGACAAGACACATCTTTTACTTAGGCATCAAGTACATTACAATATAATTTATATTTAGGCCTCTCTCTTTAATGGCTCTGTGAGCAAACAAACAGAAGACAAATATGATTTAAAAGTTACATCAGCCTTTAAAAAGCCTGTCTAAAAAAAGTTTTGCTAATTTCTATAACCTACATAAGAGTATTTAAAATGCAAGAAGCATATGACTCTAGAGATAAGTATACAATGGCTTAATTCAACACAAAGCAGACCAGGTAGTTGTCATTACTGAAGTTGCAAGAGCAATTAACCTTATAGGACAATGACATTTTAAGTGTCTATAAACTGGTAATAAAGATGTTTCAACACCATATGACACTTCAGAAAAGTTTTATTTTCTGAAGGTACTTCGTGTTTGACCATGCTGCATTTCTGGAGATAGCAGCACAATTTAAACTAGGCCACTTAATCTGTTTTTAAAATGACCAAGAAAGAAAGTCAAAGTTTTCATTAAAAATAATTACTGTTCTGAAATGATGATCTTTGATATTTATTGTTCACCTTGTTCCTACTAAGATAAACTCTCTTACAGTCTGCTTGTGGGTATCTTAATACAACATTAACAATAGAGATCACAAGTCTTCTATTTTAGTGTCATATGCAAGCATACGATACTTCGTTTATTAATTTTCTCAATATTTGTGATGTTTTTAATAAAAAAAGACCAAGTTACCTTTATCTGTAACTGTAGCTAATAACCACACATGACTGCTGCTGATATGCTGAGAAGCCACCAACCTCAGGTTTCTTTCCCACACAGTGGTGGGTGTTTAGGGCAGGTCCCAAGCATGGTTTTCTTTCCTACAAGTATATAAGGATCCTTACAAATGCTTCAATCTTTCATTCCCAAATGAGTCCCTCTTAACCAAATGTCGGCGGTTCCAGGCAAAGTTTCTGTGGCTCCCATCTCCACCTCTAAAGAATCTAGCTTCTGCCCCTTCAGATTCAACGGGCTGGTTCAAGGAACAAAGCCACAGCACCTATACGAGCAGACTCCCCAGCTGTCCATCACCCAGACACACCAAGTCTGTCATTGCAAGTCCTTGCATCAGCCAGGTGCTCTGTGGGTCTTGCGAGGATGCCACAGACTTCAGCAAAACATTCAAAAGTCTGCTCACAAGTGAGGAAACCTGTGCCTTTCAAATTTCCCAACAACTCTTCAGAGTTTTGCATGTTCTAAGCATTAAGGATTTGTATTTTTCATTTCCCTGTGACCTTCTTATCTCTTACATTTACTAGGACACTTTGAACTATCATCAACAAAATGAGATAAGAGGCTTGTGGCATTACTGGTACCTAGGGCATCCCTCTCATGTGACAGGGCATTTTGCTGAAGTTAGTTAAATTAGACCATGAAAAGGCACTTAGCAGGACATATTTTGCTCTGTTAAATCTATGCAGATTCACAACCCTTTTTTACCTGAGAGGACCCTGAGGCTAAATGGGAGTTTACGCAATTTTCCTTTTGATTCTGCCCATACCTCATTATAGAGAAATGAGCAGGGCATTGATGAAGAGCTGTGCTGCTTTTGAATGATGACTTCAGGGATCCTGGTCTCTCCCCACTACCTCTCTTCATAGCAGCATTGTCAAGTTTAATTTAATCCACTTTAAAACTATAAGAACAACTCTTTCTTTTAGTAAAGCACAACAAGGGTGTCCCTTTCAAGGACCACACTAAGCTCATAGTTCAATTATAGTTCAATCTTCAATGAGAGATCAAAATATATGGGCTGAAGATTAACCAGAACAAACCTTTTCATCATGAGTGGCCACATACAATTCCAAGTGGTTTTGGAAACAAATTATAGACTTGCCTTGAAATACACATACAACAATTACAAGTTCTTATTACTGCTTGGACAAATAATAGAGCCTATTAAGAATATTTATCCTGATTCCACATGAATTTCCTCTTCTCTAAAGAATTTGTATGCATTACACTAACTCTAATCAGGGCTGCTCCGTGGTCAACAATATTAAGTTATTTGACAATAATAAGCTGTAAAGCACAAAAAGCATTTTCCCTGCATCAGTTGCACTGAAGAACTGTATTTTTCTGGCTGTGAAGGCTGAATCTGTTTGGATAGGTTGGAGAGATAATACACTGCATTCTACACAGTCATGAGAGTTTGGTGAACAGGGGAGAAAAGAAAATGGAAATAGGAGAAAGAACCCACATCTCTTTTGCAATATAGCTATGTAAGTCACTCATGGGAAATAGTCCAGCAGAGAACATGGAAACTGTAATTTCATGTCACCTCTCCATGTGATACTTTCAAGACAGGCAGCACCTGCTGTGGACATTGTACAGCCTAACAAACTTTTGCTTTGATGCAACTTCACTTTGCGTCTGCCTTTATCCTGCATCAGGGCTTCACAAATAAACACACTTGTTACCAGCTGAGCAAACACCTGCACACACACACACACACACACACAGAAGAAATGCAGTCCTGACACAGAGAGAAAGTTTCCAGAACCTGTCAACTAAATTTGCAACTCACAATCAGTGTCCAGCACTGAAATTCCTGTGCAGCACAAATGGCTTCTCTGAGGATAGCACACCAAGGACAGAGAGGATGTTTACCATCAGACAGTAGCTCACATCACACTCTTAATAAAAGGGGGACACAGGTGAAATTGCTTAGAATTTAAGTATCTCCTTAAAGTCATATGTATCTAAGAAATTAACATCCTAAAACTCCTTTGAAATTTCCTCTTTCCCGCATGCACTGTTGTGCATGTGGACAATAAGCCCACTCTTCCTCAGCAATGGTGGAGACCCATGCAAGTAATGAAACAATATTTTTAACCTGCACAGGAAGTAGTGAGTCTGAATTCAATGACCTTATCTTACCAAGACTCACAACCTCTTCTCCCATTTTCCATAATGTTTTTTAAAAGGGTCTGGGAGGAGTCTGTAGGACTACCTGTGGCTAAGGGTGCAATGTAGGTCATTCTGTTTTCATTGGAATTGAAATGAAGACCAACTTATCACCCACTGCCATGGTAAAGTAATTTGCAAATTCAGCTTGTGACATTTCAGAGTATTTCAAGTTCTTTATCCAACAGATGTTCTAGCTCAAGTTCTTTTTGATTCAAGTTTAATTAGCATCCTACTGCAGAAAAATTGCCCTTTATAAATGCTGATATGCCCATAGGCTACATATTTCTTGACCTTCCTTTGAGAAAGAAAGTAGAAAACACATTTATGTGAAATTCCAAAGGAAAAGCAACACAGACACATGAAAAAACACACACTGGACCATAAAATAAAAAAAATCTTCACATTTGACAATGCAACCACAACTGCACATTCAGGTCAGTATTTTCAGTGGTTACTAATGTGGGGTCTCCTGATTAATACAAGTTTGTGTAGTGTCATTTTGATTTGGAAAACATGTTAAGATTGTTTGGTTGCACAGTGAAATTATATCCAATACACAACTATTTTCAAAGGAAAAACAATTGTACCCTAATTACACAGTTGATCTTTGAAGTTATTTACCAGGGAAAGCAAATCTCCTGTTTTGTTACCAAGTAAAAACTGTCCCAATTCTTCCCCGTTATCCTTATCTTCAAGGTTTTATAGCAACCTGAAGTACTAACCAAACATCTACAATTCTCCTGTATTGCCTCTTCTATGATCATTTACATTTGGTGCTTACTAGCTGCAGGGTTAGCCACAGTGCACTACATCTACTTTGCCCTGGTGCTTGTGATTACATGGAAGCTAAGGACTCATCTTTCTAATGACTTGAGATTTAAAGGCCATTTGGGGTTTGAGGTTTTATTTACAGCAACTGCCTGTCCCTTACAAACTGGACATCTAATACTAGTGTCATGTAAGGTACTATCCAGAGCTATGATTGCGTTTTTAAGAGATTACCTAATAAGTGGGCTTTGCTTAGGACACTTGCTACCCTATTACCTGACAATGAGTTTGATTTGAAGATAATGCAGTAGGAAAAGCTTTAATCACAAAAAGAAAATACACAAGCACATCTAGGCCTTTTTATTTTGTTTTCACCATGGATATAGCTCTCTTAGCACCTATATCACATCACCTTCTGGAAGCAAACAAGCGCAAACACAAAGGGAGATCAGATTTTGTCAATTGTAAACTAGACAAAGATGCACAGAGACCACTCTTGTACAGAAACAAACAAATAAGCAAAGGGCAAAGACCACAGATTTCAATAACAAAGTTTATGTGATTCTGTGTGTCCTCTCCATGAACTCTGTGCAGCAGTGGGCGTGCTTGTGTGTGTTCTCCAGAGCATGGGATGCATCAGTCAGAAGAAGGTCACAGCCCTAAATGCTGACAGCCACACAGCATGTAAAGCACACAGGCCAAACCCCAAGACTGGGACTCTTCCTCAGGCGAAAACGGTCCAGCAATCTCAGTGCTAGCAACCACCTATCCTATCCTATCAAAATGAAATTATCCAGCATAGGCACACTCTGGAAAATAAACCTAGTATTTACATCTGTGTTCAGAACAGCATGCAGAAATGTCTTTCTATATAAAGAGTGCATTACTTGACTTTCACATGTCATAGCTCTCCTTTCCAGAAGAAAACCTAAGCTAATCAAATCTCCAGTTCCTGTTTGTTCTTCAACACTGACTTCATTTCATTAGTTGACAAAGGCTTCTTGATGTTAAATATTAATTAAATCTTCCACTTTTTATCTACCTGTTGCACCAGAGTTCTCAACAGATCTTTCTCAGGGCCTCACAAAGGCCAGAATCTACCTCTGAACAGAAGCTATACATCTTATGAAAAGGTAGATGTTATTCTTTCTACATGCCATGTCTGAACTGCATCCTTTGGGAACAGTCACAAGGCTGACCTGCTCCCCTTAGTCACAATCTTATTAAAAACGCAAAACAGGAAAAGGCTGAAATTTTTTGTAATATTCTATCAGCTTCTGCTTCACAGGAAGAAAAGGGCTGCATTCAATTAATATGGATTCCCACTGAACAGTTAAATCAACTAAGACTTGCCCCCAGGGAGTCAGGAGGTCTCTGCTCATCCAAAAGCTGTGCCTTCCTCTTCCTCACTACCAAGTATCAACAGTGAGCTCTTTCTCTCAGGTCTTTAAGTCACTATTATGCTATTACCCACACCAGCTTGAAGCCTCTTTTCATACCTGGTAAAGCAGCAGACCCTTACAGGTCACCTTTAGCTCTTCTTCCACAGTCCTGATTAAAGTGAGTGCTGCCCACCTGTAAAACTTGTCCAGACTAAAGGCTTCTACCTCTTTTTCTATTTAAGAGATGCTGATGCACACATTTTTGTAGTCCTAAATTGCCTACGCTCATCAGCAATCCCAGCTCTCCTGTTCAACTCTTTACATGGAGCGCCTATATCCAGATATAGGCTTGGATATGTTTGCCTGAGGGAGGCTCTAAATCATTCACAGATGCCAGCTAAGATAATAGGTCCTCAAAACAAAGGTTTGTCCTCGTGTCTCCGTATTTGCCTGTTTTCTGACCAGAGACCACCAGATTGCTTCAGTACAGTAAGTATTTCATAGCTGAAGTGGCATACTTGCTTTGCATCCCTCTACAAAGGCTTCAATAATGCCACAGAGAAGAAATGGAAATCAGTATATTCTGTATTCATCAAAGCTCAGTGCTTCAGGATAGGCGCTAGGAGTACTAGGAGTAGGGGAAGGATGGACACGAAATGGGAGGACAGAAAATGACTACTTGAGAGTGTATCAAGATAAATCTAGTCTTTACACCAGGCTTGTGCGCTGTGTGTCTCTGAGGCACAACATTTACAGTTTAGATTTATTTGGAAAGCATAGTCTGTGGCTACAGATCTCACATTTCTGCATAAGCCTGGTCTTAAATATTGCTTTAACTAGTGTTGATGGTCCTTTTTTGATTTTAAATTCATTGCTAAGAATTAAAAAGTGTGAGTGAAAGGCCACCTCTGAAGAACCGAACTCAATATTCATATGGAAAGTATGTTTCTGACTCTTACTATTGCACCCTTCAACCCTAGATAATAAAACTGATAGGTTCTCTACCTTCTTCAGAAAAGTTAGACAGAGTTATCATCCAGAGTCTACAAAAAGCACCTTCAAAGAAATCTGTCCTGCCAAATAATAGAAAAAGTGATGCTAACTGATGGATGGGAATCAGCTAAACTGATTTCTGGGACACATTATGCATTAATAACTCTGAGACTGTGTTCATTGAAAGTGTAGGAGGCAACATTTAAAACTTTTCAGAGAATAGGACAAAAAGTTAAACATTATATTTCAAAAGAACCTACAGGAGGATTAATACTAAGATCTTTTCATAAACACTAATTCTGAGCACTTTCACGAAGATCAAGAAAACAGACATCTCCACAGGAACTCCTGCAAGTTATTTTTTGTTTTAGAAGACACTGCTGCTTTTCACTACACCAAACAACAGCCCTGTACTATTGCTGAAGCTCCCTGTGCAACCCACAGCAAAGGTATTAGTGCCAACACTGATCATCAATTATAACATTACCAAAAAAAGAAAAAGTGTTCCTGTTTGGAAAGAGCACACTCCCAAAAGCTGAGAAAACTTCTGCACTGCAAGTGAAACCCAAACACATGCCTCAAATGAGGTGTCCAGAGAGGTGCACACTTCTATATGAGCAAAAAGAGAGGTTTGGAGATCTGAGGAGTTGGCCTGGCAGATGACATCAGTGCTATCCCTGCCCTCTCAAGTGGCTGGCTTGACAAATTAAGATTAAAAAGTCAGGAAGGAAAAAAAAAACCTCTCAATCTGAAAAAATTGAGCCCTTGCAGCTCTCAGGAACAGAAAACTCACACAGGTGTACGAGCTTAACCAGGTTGTTCTTCTTCAGTATCTTTGCTGATGTAGCAATCTAGGAAAAGAGTGACATATGTAAAAACTCAACACACTTTGGGGTTTTCTGCACTCAGGCTAAACCTATTTATGCTGCAGAAGGGGCATTTATGCTTCCCCTTCAAACACAACGAAATATGTTTCTTCAGACTCATTTACAGGGTGACCCTGCTGGTACTTACACACTGAAGGCACTGTTAGAGGCTAGAATGCAAAATAACTAAGACAGCCGGAGAGCAGATATATGCTGAGGAAGCAGTGTTTCAGTTGATAATACAAGCCTGAGCTGAAACCTGTGAACACAGAACACGCTGTTCTGTCAATAAACCCTTACCCTCCTTTCCTTCTCTGTTCCAGCTCAATTACAAACTGGCAGAATGGATGTTTCAAGGTAGAGCAGGCTTATATATCAGTGAGTTCAAGTAGTCAAGCTTAGGTTCAGCCATGAAAACCTTCATGTTTTCAGTAAATTGAAACAAGCTTGAGTAAAGACAGAATGTGTCCTGCATTTTCTGTTGTTGCAATGTAGTCAGTTCACAAAGAAATCCTCGTTTAGGCGGCTGCAGATGCCAGGCTACTTGCAGCAGTGGACAGGTCACACCACAAAGAAATACAAACTGATTGAAACCACCCTCATTTCAAAAGCATAACATCACTGTGGTCTATGCATTTTAACAGAGCTGTTTGTGTCATACATTCATCCTACGGCCTGTAGAAGATGGATTTCCTAGGAAGCTACATTTTAGGCAGCACTCTTAAGATGAAGGGCATGCTATTATGCAACTACATACTCACATAAAAACACAATCTGGGACAACTAAACAAGAAATTAAGAAATAACTGGTAAGCTTTATAAATAATTGAAAAGAGAATGTTCCAAAGTTCTGATGTGTCATAAAAGCTAAGTTTAAAAGGTGAAGAAATTATTTCAATTAAATAGAATAAATGTCAGCAATGAATGCCTAAGCATTTTAATGAATTCATCTGTAATGCTATGGTGTATGCTGAGGCACAGAGCCAGTGGGGCAATATACATGCAGACAAGTTATTTGTGAATATAATTTGAAGCCTATACGAAACACCCACTCAGGCTGGAGAAGAGTTTCTTGAAACAAAATCTGCAAGAGCTCCAGAAATTTCTCACATACCAAAGCTGGATTGCAAAACTATGATAAAACAAAAGCAGCAAATGGGTCTAAAACCAGGGAACAAGTTTGGTCCAAGCAGCTGAAAAAGTTCCTTTAATTTGATTCCTAATATATATAAAGGATTTTTGCATCTGAGCAGTTCTATTGGCTTAAATGATAGCACTTCCCATCCTGCATAGGAGACAAAAATCTAAGCTTCTTTCCTGCCAAATGACATATTAGAAAAGTTCCTAGTCAGATGAAAGACATTTCCCTCTACCAAAAAAACTAAGAGGGCAAAGGAGTATACACACAGCAAATACAATGGGTAAAAAGCTGGTACCTAAATAATTTTTTGTTAAGAAAATGTGGCTGGAAAAAGATTAGATGGCAAAAAGTTTCAAAAAAAATCTGCTGCCTGTTCATAGCATTATCTGCATTTCAAAGACTATCACTGCTGAGACCCCAAAATCACTGTCAGTATTCCAGGATACAACTGATCACCCACTGGCTGTTCCATTGCTCTTGAAGACATTTCTTATCCCAACTCTTTCAATGAATCTGATTCCCTCAAACTTAATTTATCATGTTTTAGTACTGGATTTATTGTTATATTTGGTAAATAGTAAACATATCACTCATTGGTAATAAAACAACTAGAGTTTTTGTCCAGAGCATTCCATCTTTTTGAATCCAAAGAACCCAAACGGTGGGCTATATTCTCTGGATGTTATCATTATGCTGTATTGCACACTGTTTTATTGATTATCATCTATGATACATTTTATATTTGGATAATTATTTTCTCCATAGCAAAAACACGCTCACAAGCTCCAGTGATTAGCAGCACCACAGACACAGCTCACTTTATGAGCTGTTACACTGTGAATTTTCCCAGCCACTTGTTCTCCTTGTACAGAGCCATACAGGTCTTCCACAGCCTACGCTTAGTCTTTTGATGGATTACTGACATCCTGCTCCTTAACTCTCTATTTCAGTAACAGGTCCTCTCTAAAGATCTCCATTACCTCAGCTGCACAGCTGTAGCAATTAGATTTTGTATTTTTGAAACCTTCAATTATCATCTACAAATAAAGCCTTAATGAGTGCGTAGCTGAGCTGTGAAAAGCATTGTCATGGAGGGTTTAGGTCAAGATTAAGAGAAAGGATGATGTAAAACCATTTAAAAGTGTTAGGGATGTAATCGCTTCATATCTCATGATGTGAACTGAACCTGCAGCGCTTCAGAACTGGCTTACAGGCAACTTTGTATTATTTCCTGTACTCTTGGAGAGATTGTGAGATGGACCATGCATCTGACAATTTGCAGCAATTCCTGAACTCATAGGAGCGCTCAAATGGATTGGGAGTTAGGACAAGCAAAATGACAAAAATATTTCTAAGCTCGAAGTACTTAGGAGGAACATTTAACTTGGCATTTAGCATGACTATTTAACCTTTCCCAATATTTTCCAACATTTTTTCAAACCAAAATTAGAGTTTTCAGAACATGAAGTCTGACTCTCTTACTCCACAAAGACTGGACTATGAAGATATAATATATTTTTATAGACCTCACTCCTTCTGTCCCCAGACAGGCAGGCTTTTGCATGACTACCTGCTGTTAAACTGCCTTCACAGGCTCCTAAGAAAGCTCAGTTGTCTTCCTCTGTCCTTCAAACACAGCAGGAGAAATGTCTGCAAATAACAGCTTTCTATTAAATTCTTTAGGCAAGTGAGCAATCTGGGCAGGTACCCTGCACCACCACCACTCCCCAGTCACAAAGGTAGAGGGAAAGAGCTCCTCCTAGGAGACTGCAAGGTGAAAGATAATTCATGAAGTCCTGGAAACATATTCTCCAGGCAAGATCAGGCCTGTGAAGCTTCACATGGGACAACTGGAATACCAAAGGCTTGTAAAAGTGAGAAAACTGAACTATGAACAGAGAGCAGACCAAAGTGATGACAAATAGGGAATGGTGGAACCTGCTAGGAAATCAGCACAAACAGAAAGTGACCCAAACACTGTGCAGTTATTCAGCAATTGGTATGAAATTGCAATTTCTGACAAAGACTGTGAGCTACATGGACAAGGAATGATTATGGATCTGGCAGGCTACAAATAAAGCTCTCCTTTCCAAGAATCAAGTGGTGAAAAAATCAGTCAAATATTTGAAAAAGAAACCAAAAGATGGTTTTATCATTGCATGCATAGAGGAATAAAATCTCATACTTAAAAACAAAGAAGCCATTCAATAATAACAGACAAGTCCAAAGAATGAGGAAACCAAACCAAATAAGTGCTTGGAAAACAAATATGCAGCTAACTCAGGGCTGGCTTAAATGCTATTTTCTATAGTCAAAAATGGCAAAACAGCTATTAAAGTCTACTGAACATCATGGTCATTCCTTTATATGATAAGTGGTTACATAAAGCATGAGAAAATGTCACATTTAGTAACACAAATTCTAATTAATTAATAGGGTTTTAAATAGTCTTAAACGACTAAAATTTGAAGTGATGAGAAAATGAAAGCGAACAGCGTCCCTTGACTTCTCAGTCAGCTTTCCACCAAGCTGAGGTATTTGCCGAAGGGAGATAGAAGCTGTATCTGGGCAAACCAGATGAAGCACTGAAGCATAGAAAAGCCAGTTTATTTATCATCCCAGGTACTGGAAATGAGAGCAACCAGTTTCACAGAGCCTGGAAAGACACAGCTCAAGTTGGAGTTAAGAGATCAATAAGTCATATTTGGCTCCTGGTGGAGGACCAGAAGGACTCACAGCAGGTATTCCAGCAAAGACAACATATTAGCTGAAAATAACACTGCAGCTAGCCTTTTTAAAAGGAAAAAAAATGTCATTATTTCAATAATCATAGAAAAACACAGGTTAGAAGAGACATCCGCAGGTCAGCTAGGCCCATCCCCTGCTCAAATCCATGTCAGCTTCTAAATTAGACAAGGTTTCTCAGAGCCTCCACCTACCAAGATTTTAAAGTCTTGGAGGTTAGAGAATCCACAGCCTTCCTGGGCCCTGTTCCTGTTCTTGAGCACCCTTGGTTGTGGAGAATTTGCCCTTAATCCCATGAGAATTTCCAATGTAATTATTTCTCCTCATCGCATCTTGTTCTTTAACTTTACAACTGATAAAACTCCATCTTCTCTGCAGCCCTCCATTAGGGGATGGAAAGGCTGCAAATAGATCCCTAGCTCCCCACCTTGGCCTTCCCATGGCTAAACCAACCCATGTCCTTTAGTCTCCCCAGTATGTCTCATGATCCATCCCCTCACCATATTAATATCCCTCACTCCAGTCTGTCTCCTACACTGTAGGGATGGGGTAACACTGACACTAGACACTCATAATATATTATTTCCTTCCAAGGAACAAGACTTATAAGTAGGTGCATTAACAGCAGTTTTCCCTTTTCATCAATGAAGACATATAGGTAAGGGAAGCGACATACCCAGTGGTGTCTGGAAATCTCTTATTTGACATTGCAGTTCCACTGCATCATCCTCTACACAAGGATTTCATATATTGCAAAAGCAATTAGTAAACCTGATACAAGTGGAAAGCTCACAGCCTCCCACAGAGAGAGCAACCCTTCACACAGGTAACTGTGCTCAATATCACATCCTAAAAGTCACAAAACCAAAAAGAAGTGCTGAATAGTTTTAGGAATACAGTGTATGGGGAAAGAGAGAATAAATGAACAATGAATCACACCTTTTCCCATCTACCATGGATTTAAATTTTAACAAGACAGAAAAAAACATGTATAAAGGACTTTACTAAGTTGAGTGACACTGTTCTAATTATACTGGATAATCTTGGAGCAAAGAAGTTTTTCCATATCATGCCTTTAAAGGATTTAAAGAAAAGAAGAAAGCCACAAATTACCTTAAGAACTGAATCACTCTGAAGATTAATGGTATTTAGCCAGAAAAGACTTCAAAGACACAAAGCATCCTTCCAAAATCCAATTCACCCAGCCGCCCAGGAAGAAGTAGGTTGGTTCTGCTGAACAACTGGCAAGGAGGATATGGATTTCCTTGTTTATGGCAGGCAAACAGGAGGCTGAAGCCAGTAGATTTCCACAGCAATTCTGTGGGGCTGACTTAACCAGAGGAAAGAAATAAACCGGCACCTTAGGTCCATAAGGAAAAGCAAAGAGGCACTTTAAAGGCAAATTTTAAGAACTCTCCTGAGTTCAAACCCCTTCCCCAACATCCCACTGCAGAGGGAGCCAAGGAGATTTAATTTTTTTTCTTTGCCTAATGCCAAGCACCAGAAAGCTCATCTTCCCCTCAGGCCCCAGGAACGAGCTGCTGAGCCAGCCCTTGAGGCTGGTTGCCCTGGATCTTCTGGAGGATCAACCCAGGATGCTTGGTCTCATGAAAGTGGTTCAGTTGCCTTTTTTAAGGATGAGAAAACTGATGGAAACAGCACCAAGCTTTGGTAGTTGTTGGTTACCTTGACACCACCCATAATACAAGCCAAGTAAAAAGCAAAGAAATAATTGACTTACTGAAAGCTAAAAAACAACCGCCCCGTTTCTAATGTCATGAAGAACAAGTGAACAGAAATAGAAGTGTGATTTTTCTCTTTTATCCTCTCATTCTAGAATCAGATCTAAGGGGTTTCTTACTTTTTTTTTTTTTACACAGTTTTAGATGAGACAACTGTGTGGTGAAGGCCCCGCTCTTTGAACAAGCCTTCAATCGTCACATTTTCCTTGCAGCAGGAAATATGGGCTGAGGAACATGTTTGCCATAACACCCCACTCCTCCTGCGTTGCCTCCAGCTAGATTCAGATCTTGGTCCCTTTCTCACCCTTAAGGACTGTGGTGTTTAGCTTTACTAAGGATGCAATTTCAGTAGGTTTTCCCCACCACCAGCCCTTCTCCCCTCTTCTAATGACTGTCCTCACTTCTTTGGAAATGCTTAAATTACAGATTGATGAGGTCCCTGTGAGAAAACTATTTTAAAAATAAAAGATAAATATAATATTTCCACAGGCAGGTTATGGACTGAAGAAGTTCGGACTGGATTAAAATTACCTCTGACTTCTTCAATCTGTTTCACAGCCCACACCAAATATCCTGCTGCTCTGAGCCAGCCAAAAGATAAATTGAGGGAGGGGGAAAAAATAAAGATACAGTATAATCACTAAACAGAAGAAAACTGTAAATACAGCCGTATAATGCCTCTCCAACATTGTAGTTTCATGCAGATAAATTCATTTCCTTTGCACAATAGAACCCAATAACAATACCTTGAGATAAATACTGCAAACAATATGCCACTGCAGGAATAAACCAGTAGATTAGAAACAGAAAGGATTATTTATGTAGAAGAGCTACATTGTTTATTATTATTTTGTTTGTACAGCAGGTTCCTGAAGGCCTCCAAGAAATTATAAACTCTGCACATTTAAGTGTTGCTCATTTCTTACACCACTGAAAGGCAGTGACCCTGTGACTGCTTTTCTGTCTCCCCTGGAGATTTTTTCAGTCATTTTTGCACTGTGTGGCATTTTCCTTAAAGTTATGGCTGAAATTTTCAAATTACAGGAAGAAAAGTTTCTGTGCTTCACAGAGTAACAAAAATCTTGAAAACATGAATGCTTTTAGAATAAAAACTAAGAACAAAACCAGAAGACCCACCACACACCACACTCCTTCTGCAGGAGCATGATGGCACAGTGACACCAACATCTGGCAACTTCATCTTCAGCTGTTTCACTGAGGACTACACAGTTGTCAAGTACTGGCTTATAGTCTTTATACAGGCAGGTACAACTAGGACAAGTTCATGTAGTATCAAGTATTTTCTGACAGAACATAAGATACGTTCAAAACAAGTTGCATGACAGGCCTCTGAGAAAAGGGCTACTTCAGAAGGGTCTGTAAAGCAGTTTTATAGGGATGGAAAACAGACAAACCAAATCCAAAACCAAATACACCCCCAAGCAAACAAACAAAACCACACACACAAAATGCCAATGTGTCTCATTAACAGGGCTAAGGATTTTCAGTGCTGTAAGGAAGGCTGTCTTATAGGACCTTGGTTTTAATCCAGTCATCTCATACTCGGACATTAGAGAAATGCTATTTTGACAAAAAAGCTCTAACTTCGTGCAGGACACAAGACTGGAGATGGCAATATTGGGCCTTTAGAGGGCTTCTACTAAAGTTGCAAAATTCAGTGAAAAATAGTACAGATCTTCCTTTTTGATAGGCACAAGGATTATCTTCCATCCTGAGAAAAATCTATAAAGTGATATTCTATGAGACTGCCTTGAATTGGTATTTCAAAGGGATTCTTTGGAAAGAATGATTTATAGATCACAAAGACCAATGGGTCTTTTATCAAAGAAAATGGATTCCTTTTCTGAACCACAAAGAAAAGATTGATGATATCCTAGACCACAACCCCATTTGTGAGAGATGCATAGTGCCAAGAGACAACAGTTACAAGTCAGTTAATACTTTACAATACCACAAATAACTCACATACTAATTACAGGTGAAGTGCTCGTGGTGTTTTATGGAGGTTAGAAAGCAAAATTATAGCAGAGGGAAATTCACAAGGTAATTTATGTTATCCCCCACAGTACATATTAAGAATGACAAAGAGGGTTTTAAGTAATAAGTGCACATGAGAAAATAGCAAAATTGATATAAATGTGTGTGTTGTCTTGTTTCCGTACCAGGACTAGGAAGGTGCATATATGTAAAAGTATGCTCCGTGTATGAATGCTAATATACTTCCAACGTGACCATACCCCTTCATCAGCCCAGTGAAATTTCTACCAACTTTGTATTTAAAGCACTCTGTATTTAAAGTATATGGAAAGGCTTTGCAAAATTTTTATCCAGCCAGGAGGAAAACATGCAAATTGTATTACTTCCAGGGATTTTAGGGGGCAAAAATAAAAAAAAAAAAAACCCTTTCTTTTTAAACTGACTCCATTATTTTATTTATTATTATTATTTTTAAAATAATTTATTTTTTATTATTTTTAAAAGCATTACTTTTCCAGAGAGACAGTACTTCATATGTTAAGTGAGAGGTAACATTTATTCAGCCTCAACAAAATATGGAATGCATGTGTTTTTACACAGACAGAGGAGAGGTAAATGCAAGAGAGTATGGAAGAAAGTAAGCAACCCACACTGGCATTTACTGTTGTTATGTGCAGTCCTCAGAAGACACAACAGCTCTGCAGAAAACAGAAGCAAACAGCTTCCCAGATGGATGCTACCTGCCAAGAGCAGGACCTTTCAGTCCTCCCTGTGGTCAGTATAATTGATCTCGTGTGATCATTTCATGCCCATTTGCTGGAGCCTTACACATCACCAGAGGTGGGAAATTTTACCATCAGTTTCTTGTAGCTATTTCCTCCACTCCTCAAATCTCCAACCTTTTTCTACACTTTGAGCCTCAGTCATGAACTCAATCATGACCCTTGGTACTGTACAACTGAAGGTTAGACTTAGCAAACAAGAAACAATAACACATTATACTAAAATAATGAAACCCAACAATGCACAGGTTTTCTGTTAGCTAAATCAGTTAGACTTCACAATAAAGAAGATAAAATTAAGAGCAAATATTTTTCCAGAGTGCTTTAGATTCCCAGAAGATTCAAGGACAATGCTATCTGTCATTAATTTTACCAGTGCCTATTCCTCTAGTGCTGTGCCATTCTCACTGTGCAGGAGGTAGAGCCACAAGTGATTCTGCTTCTCTACTGTTTCCTTTTATCTTTTTACTCTTATTCTTGTTGTTGTCATCTCTATGCTTTGTTCTTTTGGGTTAATGCAGCATGTCTCCAACACGGCCTTGGAAAATAACTATAATGTGATTTGGGTTTAGTGTCATTAAACCTGATTAGCAAGGAGTGCTCATGAAAATCCATAATTACCTCACAAAACAAAAAAGAAATTTTTGCAAGGGAACTACAAAGAACTTCCATTTAACTATTTGGGCTACTTGAGAAAAACTATTGTCATGTTTTCTTTCTGCAATTTTCTGTACCTTGTAAATATCGTAAAATACCAAGATCTGCTAAAAACATCCATCTTCTCTCAAAGCTGATTTCTAATATGAAACCAAATATACAGTCTTTATTTCAAGAAAATAAAATAAAAAGCCATGGAGAGCAAAATCTATCTTGATGGATGTGCTAGTGCTTTGGGTACAGGACCAGACTTTGTGATTAAATCTAAAATGATAAAAAAAATTCCCAGCTGGATAACAGCTCAGTGTTGCTAACACACACATAGCTAAACTGTCTAATCTCCCAAAACAGGGGTGTAGCAGATGGTATTGCCCAGTAGTTTGGGTTGCGGACTACCCACAACCCCACTNGTGAGTGGAAGGATAAGAAACTTTTGTCTAAGACACACCAGTCTACATTCTTCCAAATCCTCATTTTCATTTAACATTTAGTAGAGGACAATCTCTGCCTGTAGGTTTTTTGGTCTGTTTTCAGTTGCAAATTAAGCTGTGATCAGCCTTTGCATCAATTGCTGCTTGAAAACGTCAGCAAGAAACAGAAGGAAAAAGAGCCTTTCTCCCCTGCAGCATCAGGAAAAGGATCTAGGGCACCTCTATTGCTTCACTCCATGGGCAAGTATTCCCACAAACCTGTCCCCTGAGCTTTGCCGAGTCCAGCGGCACTCTTGTTTAATTTTTCCAGTAATGCCATCCTCAGAGAATGACCTTGCCTGTAGCTGGCATTAGCAAAACCCAGCTTTTGTTTGCGCTATTATTTTAAGAGGTCCCCAACCTCTGCAGTTGTGTTAAATTAGAGGGTTGCATGGCCACAACCCTGGTTTTAAGCTAGTGTGTGTTCTTGAGCTATGAATAACATAGACTTTTTCCTGCACAGATCTCCTCTCTGTATCCAGAGCTGTTTGCCACAGGGTAAATATTTCCCCATCTTCCGCACAGAGACAAAGCAGCGATGCCTGTGCAATGGTTGCATGTTGTGCACGTGCTGAACCCCACGTAGAGGCCTGATTAAGTGTCCTCTGCACCTGAGTGACAGCTGGGTCTGCAGCCGGGAAAGCTGCCCTTGAAGTGCTCTAACATGCAAATTCAGAGACGTAGGTAGAAACACGTGCTGCAAAATAATATTTGAGGAACTTTCCAGCTCTTGGCAGTGAAGGTAAAAAGCATTGACAATCTCAGTAGTGAAATGAGAAATGTAAGAAGTGGACCAAAGTCACCTTCATGGAAGAAACAAGAAGTAAGTAAACTCTAGGTTGTTCATATTAGAAGCAGGTAAAATTCCACCCGCATGCTTGCCCCCTACATGCAGTTTGATCATGATATCTAAATTACAAGAAAAATAACAAGCTTGTTTCAAAAGGTCTCAGGCTTGCCTCACCTGCATAAATTTATTGGTACACTCAAGCATAACAATAAAATACCTCATTAAAACCCTGTGCTCTCTTCCTTGATTCCAGTTTTGATTAACACAGTAAAGAGCCAAACCTGCATATTACCATTTTGGCCACTTTCTGTTTTGCTCCACCATATCAGAGGCTAAAAATCTCAGAGTCAGGCTATGATTCAGAATCACAGAAAGAACCCATGGGCATCTTTGAGTACAACTCCATGCAGGGCAACATACAAGTTAAACTGTACATCCAAGAGCATTCTCCCAATGCTTGTTGAACATCAGCAGGCTTGGGGCCACGATCACTTCCCTAGGGAGCCTGTTCCAGTACTTGATCACCCTCTCAGTGAGGAACTTTATCCTAATATTCAGCCTGAACTTCCCCTGACACACCTTTACACCATTTGCTCTCGTGCTATTACTGGACACCAGAAGAAAAGAGATCAGCACCTCCCTCTCTGCTCCCCTTCATGTGCAAATTCTGGACAGCAATGGGGTCACCCCTCAGCCTCCTCTTTTCTAAGCTAATTTCTAAACAAATTTAGTATGCTCAGAACCTAAGTCATGCCCTCTAGTTCTTTCGCCATGTTTATTTCCTGTCTATGGACATGTGCTGATATTTTATATCCTTCTTATACTATGGAGCCTAAAGCTGCACACAGTACTTGGAGGCAAGGCAACACCAACTTTGAATATAGTGATACCATTACTTATTTTGACCAGTTAGCTATACTGTGCTTAGTACATCCCAGAATAGGGTTCAGGTGGTCCTTTGGGCCACCAAGACACGTTATTGGCCCATATTGAGCTTGTCATCAACCAAAACCACAAGATCTGTTTCTGAAGGGCTTAATTCCAGCCTCTTCTTTCCCCATCTATAGACACTTCTAGAATTACTCTCTCCCGGGTGCAGAAACCACCATTTGTTCTTGTTAAATTTCATATACTTGGTGATTGCCCAGCTCTCTAATCTATCAAAATCTCTCTGTAAGGAATCTCTGCCCTCGAGGGAATCAACAGCTTCTCCTAATTTAGTATTATCAGCAAATTTACTGAACCATGAGAGAAATAGCCCTAAACTGAAGCCCTGGGGAACCCCATTAGTGACTGGTTGCCAGCCAAATGCTGTCCAATTTACTACAACTCTTTGAGCCCAACTCTTCAGCCGGTTGTTCACCCAGCATATTGCATACATGTGTAGCTGTATGCTGGACATTTTGTCCAGAAAGATACTGTGAGAGACAGTATCAAAAGCTCTGCTAAAAATAGAACATAAAAAAAAAAAAAGAAATCACATCCACTGCCTTCCCTTTGTCCACTAGGAGGGTAACCTTGTCATATAAAAGGACATTAAATTAGCAATGCATGACTTTCCCCTCATCACATTGGGTTTGACCAATGACTGCATTGTCTTTCAAGTGGCATTTTCGGTAACTCCCCCAATAAACTTCTCCATAATTTTACCAGGCACCAAAGGGAGGTTGACAGGCCTGTAATTATCAGGGTCTTCTTTCTTGCCCTTCTTGAAAATTGGAATATTTTCTAGTTTGCAGTCAACTAGGACCTCTCCAGATTCCTCAGACCATTGCTAAATATCAGAGAGATCTCACAGTAATATTCACCAACTCTTTCAGTACTCTGGGATGAATCCCATTGGGTCCTATAGATTTATGGGCATTCATGTGCAGCAGCAAATCCTATATGAGTTCAAAGTCAGCTGGTAGCTTGTCATTCCCCCAGTTGGAATCCTCTAACCCAGGCCTCTAGGGGTGCCAGGGCCCATCATCAGTGTTGAAGACCAAGGCAAAAAAGGCATTAAACATCCCTGGCTTTATCTTCATCCATATTTGTGAGGTGACCAACTCCATCAAGTAACAGTCCAACACTTACATTAGTGGTCCTTTTGTTGTTAACATATTTTGAAAAGGTTTTTTGTTATCCACCACAGTACTGGCACGCTTCAACTCCAATTGAGCTTTGGCCATACAAACTTTCTCCCTACAGTAGTGAACACCATCTCTGTAGTCCTCCTGAGTAGCCTGAACTTGCTTCCAAAGTACATACACTTTCATTTTCTGCCAAAACTCCAGGAGATCCCTGTTCAGCCAAGCCAGGCTTCTGCTCTGCTTCCTTGTCATATGACAAATTGGAACTGCCTCCTCCCACACTCAAAGATGGTCCTTAAAATGTGATGGGGTTCCCACTGCTCTTGAAAGCAGATTCTTAGGGGACCTTACTAAGTAGTTTTTCAAGCAGCCTAAAGTCTACTCTTCCAAAACCCAGAGTAGAAGCTCTCCTGACAGTTTTTCTCATATCAAAGCTTTTAAAATCAAGCATTTCATGATGACTGTGGCCAAGACAGCCAGCCACCAGTTATCATTTCACCCATGAGACCATCTCCATTGACAAATGACAGGTTTAGGAGGCTACCTTTTCTAGTTGGCTCCCTTAGAATTCATATCAAAAATTTATCCTCAACATGCTTTGGGAATTTCCTGGGCTTGTTCACATTTCTTGGATCACAGTCACAGTTAAAATTTGAGAAACTGAAGTCTTCCCTAAGGGCAACTTATCCCATAAGGATAAGGGAAACTGATCTACAGATTTCCCTTAATTCCTTATAGAACAATACATTAGTGTCATCATCCTGGCTGAGTCTATAGGTTTATAGACTCCCACAACAGCATCCACTTTATTAGCTTTTCCTCTAATCCTTATCCAGAGGCTCTTAACCATGTTGTCGCCAACAGCCACCACTGTAGTGTCCAACCACTCCTTTATATAAAACGCTATCCCTCTCCCTTACTGTAACTGCCCATCACAGCATTCCAGTCACAGGACTCTTCTCACCAAGTCTCACTTATACCCAGGATGCTGTATCTCTGGGACCTAGCTAAAGCTTCTTGCCTCACTCATTTGTTCCTCATACCATATGCACTAGTGAGCAAACATGCTCCAGAGTACTCAGTACATCATGGAGCAGAGTGAAAGCCCTTACTAACACACTATCCCTCAAACACTCTCATGCCATTTTATAGCTTGCCACTAGTAAACCTGATTTTAGCCCTTTTCCCCCTTGGAGCCTAGTTTAAAGCTTTTTCAATCAGCCCCACTAGCTTTCCCCGCACTGATGAAGGTGAATCCCATCATCCTTCAGCAGGTCTGATGATTCCCATGATTGAAAACTTTCAAATTCTATCAGCAATATCAGCCTCAGAGGTTGGTATGGATAAGCTGCATCTACCTGATATCATTCCCTAAAACTGGAAGGCATAAAGCTTCTGTGCTTCTGATCACTTTACCAATCTCCCCAAAGCCCTGAAATCTCTTTTGATCTCCCTTGGACTTCTCAGTGTAACTTCATTGGTACACACATGAAAAAGCAGTAACAGATAATGATCTGAGGGACATACCAGACTAGAACATTTCCTGGCAATGTTTTTAACTAGACTCCCAAAGAGGCAGAAAACGTCCCTAAATGTGAGTCTGGTTGGCAGACTGGACCTTCTGTTCCCTTCAGAAAGGAGCCATCTATGACAACACTTTTTTCTTTGGGATATGGTCATAAAGTGGGGGATAGGCTGACCTGATCTCACCAACTCCTCTAGTATAGAATCAGAGAATTGAGTAGGTTGGAAAAGACATTATAGATCATCAAGTCAAAATGTTAACCCAATACTGCCAAGTATTCCACTAACCATGTCCTTAAGCACCATGTCTGCATGTCTTTTTAGTACCTCCAGAGAGGCTGACTCAACCACTTCCCTGGGCAGCCCGTCCCAATGTTTGATAACTTTTCTGTGAAGAAATTTTTCCTAATATCTAATCTAAATCGCCTCTGGTGCAACTTGAGGCCATTTCCCCTTGACCTATTGCTTGTTACTTGGGAGCAGAGACTGACCCCCAGCTTGCTACAACCTCCTTCCAGGCAGTTATAGAGAGCAGTAAGATCCCCCCTGAGGCTCATTTTCTCTAGGCTAAATACTCCCGGCTCCTTCAGCCAGTCCTCATCAGACCTGTGCTCAAAACCCTTCACCAGCATCATCCACCTCTGCATGTCCCTGTCCTTCTAATTCCAGAGTCTGTTATCTGTTGTATAAGGGCACCTGGGAAGGAAAGGTAGACAATGAGGAGCTTCTCCCACTGCTCCAAGCAGCGACTTGTAGCCATTCACTTCTGTCCCACCTTCCTCCTGGCAGGGAGAGGGTGTAGGATCCCTCTTGCCATGCATTCTACCTAGTTGACATTTTTGTTCCAAAGAGATCAGAATCTGGTTCCACCAGTGAATACTTAATCGACTTCTCAGTGAAACCAGTAGAAAGCTTGCAAAGCAGAAGCTGAATCAGGCACTACTCCATGATATTAAACTGAGTTGATAGCAATATCCTTTACACTTACCATTTGCCTGTCATCTAATAGTACTAAAAACAAATGAAATTCACCTACTGGATTAATGATGAGCACAGACAAGGGACAGTCTCTTAATTTAGTAGCAATTGAAAGTTTAAAATAACCTTCAAGTGTCATCAACAAAGGTAATTCAGAAATTCTCCCTCTTTCATGACACAATTCTGTCAATTAGCTGAAAACAGCAATTACCAGTCCTTTCCTTTATTATTTGTGAAGAATCAAAACTTTCCAAGGATGATAAATGGCTCCTTGGGAAACACAATTCTCAGTTCTGCTAAGTTTGCACTTTTCTGTTGGTTTTTGGGTTGTGAGGGTTTTTTCAGTTTTTTGGTTTTTTCATCATTCTTTCACACAGCCTATGAAAACAAAGTAGTAGGGGCTGCTGGGGGAAAGTGGAGAGACCAGACACATGTCATGGAAGGAAAATGCCAAGGGATGGTTTAAAGGCGAATACAGAGCTTTTCTCATTTAACTCACTGACCAGGGCAGAGATGTTCCCACACCTTCATTAATTAAACAGGAAAGTTAACATTGTTAGCAACATTAGGTACAAAACCTCATTTAAATTGTTCTGAAACAAAACAGGAAAAAAAGAAAATGCATTCAGAGGATGACCTTTGAGAATTCTGGCTTCATTAACATTTCAAACAGCACAGCACAAAATTAAGAGAGGAAATAGACTTGAAATGCTATTTGACTGCAGAAATATATATCATTAGCTTGCCTATAATTAACAGGATACCAATGTTTGTCCCATTGTCTCTGCTAATAACGGTGTAACATGCAAATGGGATTTCTCCTAACAAAATTGAAGGGGATATTTAAGTTTATCCCACCTCTCAAGCATATTGAGAAATGTCAAACGAGCCCCTTTTTTGCTCTTTGGAAGGAATGCCCTCCACGCCTGCCCCCCCAAGCTCACATAGAACAATTGCAGAAGGTAGATACAGGCTGCACTTAAAATCCAGAGTCCATTCATTCTTTCCCATATCACAGCAGCAAGTTAATTGGGGAGCTACTAGTGGCCCAAGCAGGCATTACAGAAAGCATTTCAGATGCCAACATTACCCCTTCCATGCAACACCACAGTGTTAGCAGTCCCATTCCTCTGAATGGGATCATTTTCCCTAAGTTCTATGGCCCTAATGGCACAGTACTGCCCTTTATGGGGCCATATACTGGGTTTTGGTTTTGAACACTCAAAGAGAGACCACATGTAACAGAATTTCTGCCACTGTTTTCCCAGAGGTATTCTGCAATCTGTTAAACCTCACTTCTGTGAAATATTGACCTGATATTCAGTCTAGACTCAATTTCATTCTGTGGTCCCATGTTACATCTTTTCAAATAATATCCATCCTTGTACTCCCAAGCTGTGGCAACTGTAGGCTGCTTGGTCATCAACTGGCTGGTTGCAGGATTTTTAATTTCTGTTATGTCAGATCATCTTGAAAATCTGATAAAAGCCAGCCCTACCCGCTAGAGGCAAGATGCAGTAAGAAGTTCTTGACAAGGACCTGTCTCTTCCCAGGGCAGAATGAAGGGCTGGGTGTGACAAACACTTCAAGTGTCACTGCCAGCACTACAGTTCGGTGATTAAGTCAAGTTTCATATTTTCAGTCTGTTCCCTGATTCAGTCAAAGAGGCTGAAGTAAGAAGAAACACACCTTACTCTCTTGTAAGGGACTAGGGGGATTATTTAACCTCCCTCTCTTTGTATTAAGACATCATTTACATTATGAATTTGCCTAAAGTCACAGAAGAGGCACACAAATATTTAGCCTGCTGATTGTTTTAGTCATATAATGAGCATGGACAAAAAAGTCCCATCAAGCTGTTGTACAATTAACTGCTGCACCATAGATGATGTCACCAATCTACTAAGGGTTAAGGTAACAATTATTGTGGGGTGGAGAGACTTAGTAAATAGCAAACTTCAAGGATGCACAAGATTTGTTGATCTCAGCAAAGAACTACCATTAAGATCACTTAAGACGTAACTTTTCCTTAACTTCCCCTCCCCCACCCTTACTCTTTATCCGTAGTAAAAAGGCAATTTATACTTCTCAGTCCTCTAGACTAGCCAGTGCATTTTACCAGCAGGAAAGATTAAACTGTCCATCACAACAAGCTGTCCTTTCCCTGTTCTTACGTTATCAAAACCTATTGAGATTAAAGCCATAAGAGACTGAATGAAATGCATTCATTTGCTTCAAGTTCATGGGCTTACAAAGTTAGATTCCTACACACTTGTAGTCACTTTTAATAGAAAAAGCAAAATCACAGCCATAGTAGTGAGAGAGTTTGAGAAACATTATATGCACTTGTTGAACTCACTCACAACATAAAATGCCTTCCCAGGATGCCCTAAAGCACAAGACACTCAGAGGATAAGCGTTTCTGAGCCTTATTTGTTTAACATGGAAAACTACTTCCCACATTTTCAAGATCAAAAGTGCCTTTGAGCAGCTTTCCCCTCCACAGGACTCTTACCCATCATCTCCAAAACATCTCTCAGCAAAATGGTCTGAAGGTGAGGGATATTTCAAAATGCTTCACTGCTCCCCACCATCACTCAAAAACCCCATTATGAATGGCTAAGACTCAATTCTACAGCTTTACTATATCAATTACACATGATCAGTCATACTGATCCCAATTTTACATGTGCAAGGCACTTCTAGATTGCTACTTCCTAGGTCTGAAAACCAGAAAAAGTCACTGTATCATGCAGCCACCTCATGATTGTTCTCCAGTCTACTACTCCTGTTCTCCATTCTCTTCAAACAGCACCCATCATGCCAGCTGTAAATCCTCTAGGGCCAGAACAACTATTCCTCATGAGACATAGTACTCGACAATCAGCTGAACTGAGTTATTTGGAAAAAGGTCTGTGTGCTTTCCTTGGGGCTGAACGGAGATTATAAAGCCAGGGATGACCACAACAGAATTTTAAAAAGGAAACACATCAGTACTTCCAGCTAGCTCAACATAGCTATGGCCCTTTCACAGGCAAGACCGAGCACTCAGAACGAATTCGTATCTGTCCAGGAGCAAAATGTTGTGACTTGGTTCCAAGTGATGTCCAGTAAATCACAACCACCTGTGCCTCAGGTCAGCTGGCTGATACGTACTGACACGTACTGACAATTTAGTCAGCACAAGCTCACTGAAGTCGTAAAACTCTCTAGGGCATCCTGGCACCATGATAGTGGGAGCAACCTAAGGGACAAAGGAAAGAATAAATGTCTGCACAGAGAATACTGCTGCTGGGAGCTGTGTGTGGCACAGTGTGTCAGAGTCCAGGTACACCCCACTGGGTTTTTTTCTGTACTATCAATAAGATTATCTCAGTTTTTCTGGAATTGTGCTCAAAAGCAGAGAAGTGGCCCTTCCAAGTTCAGAACTACACAGGGAAAGAAGGCCCTCTAGGATCTAGGATCTTTTTGTGCGGCCTCCACAGATCATCCTCTGACACAAAACCCTATTAACATACAATGGAAGGAATTTAGGGGAGCATTTTTCTTAGAAGCCTTGACTAGATAACCTTTATCATTCCTAGTCAAAAATACCTTTCTTCTACTCACTAAAATCCCCTGCTACTTAAAAAGCAGAACTGCCTCAGGACAGATGTGTCCCTACAAAGAAACAGCAGAACACAAATTTGGTGTCCATCCCTTCACTGATGAGTCACGTCCTCAGGGGCGACAGTCAAACACAGAGAAATTAAAAGCTTTCACAGCGCAGAGAACAGTGTGAAAAAGCAGAAAAGTGAAAGAATGGAGAGCTGAAAATATTTGCTCCACAAAAAGGTCAATTTTAAATTCTCTGCTTTGCCCATGTTAAGCAGCAGCATGGAAACTTGTATACTCAGATGTATGGTTCAGCCAAGAGGAATAGGCTCAATAAATACAGCAGCTGGGCAACTGCTGAGGACAGGTAGGCATAATTCTTTTTACAGCTCTAATCTACTGACTGATAATGTATATGACTGCTTGCGGCTCATTTTTCTATCCCTTTTAATAGGGGTAACAGTAGCTACGCATCCTTATGAAACTCTTCAGCAGCTTTAGACTGTGGGAGCTGGGGACTGAGAGAAGCCAGACCTTCAAGTTTCATAAAATGGAGCTAGGTGAGGATCTACTCCTGTGCTGTTGTGACTTATTTTTACAAGGTAAGGCTCTAGATAGGATCTAAATGCTTCTGTTTCAAATATGGCAAAAATGCACATCCTTTTGCTCTGTCCATCCTCCCCTAGCAACTTCCCTCCCAACCTTAGGCCTGGTAGTCCACACTGGAGGCTCTGTTAGAGGAGACCTTTGGTGGAAATAATCAGATCTTGTAGCAATCATATTCAAGTTGATTGCTGCTGTTGTGTTTAAGCTCAGCATTGACCCAAGTTGCCACTCCCCTGCACAGAGTTCACTGCCTTTTGCAGGATACTGAGCTCTAGATTTCACTACAGGTTTAACAGCAGCTTCCTTTGAAGCTGTGTCCATTTAAAACTCAATCAAAACCTCATCCCACTGATGATTCATTAGTAGAAATACAGAAAACCAAAAGTACCAAAATGGATTCCTTAGCCCTAATCACACTTTCTAAAGGGACCATTGCTAAAACATGTGTATCCTTGCCATTATGAGATTGTCTTTCAGTACTGGTATAACAAGATGTATTGGTGAAAACCATTTTTCAGTGAAGGATTCATTTCCCCAAACAGACAAAGACTGGTACTACAGAAGCCAGCTTATTTAAAAAAAAAAAAAAAAAAAGGCCACTATGAACAATAGGAGACTGTTTCCTTGGCAGGATTCAGCAAATTATATGTTACTCACTGCAATACATATAATTGTTCAAGCCAAGCACAAACAGAAACAAGCAGAGAAAGCCAAGAAAAGACTCTAGTATAAGTTCATGGGGAGCTTTTATGCAGCAGGTGGGCATGTGTGAGCTTAACAGAGAAACAGAGAAGCTGATTAACACTAAACCACCTCTCTAAATTCACAGCAATGTCAAATCTAATGATCAGAAGCAATACCATAGCAGCAATCCACATCAAATCACAACAGCCAGAACACAGGATCCCAGGAAAAAACTGAGCTCAAGGGACACATGCTAAGGGTGCACCAAAACTTATTGCTTATCCTATCTGCCCATCCAACATTTTTCGGCAGCAACCTTCACAGTAGTCATTCTACCTGTTAAAGAACACAGGAAATGATGGGAGAACCAAAAAAGGTTTCCAAGAAAATATATTCCTAAAAGAAATCTAGCAGTAAAAAGAAAAAAAAAAAATTAAAAATGTCCATCCATCCCTTTTCACAGAGCTGGAGTCAATGATCCTTGTGGATCCCTTCCAACACAGAATATTCTGTGATTGTTTTTAAAACCAGTTTCCCTGCACAGATGTTAATGGACAATAATCAAGAAATTTAATTCTCACAGACTTCAGGTGTTCAATCCTAATCAAATATACTTACAGCAACATAAGGAATGAGAAAGAAAAACAAACACTGTGTTGTGACAGACATCCATCCATAGCACTTTCCTGGTCAGGTTAACAGCTGGACAACCAGCAAAGAAACCAGCTGGGACGTAGCCAGGCTTGTTATCCTGCAGCAAAGCTGCTGTAATTTAGCTGGCACCTAGAGAAATCTGCAAGATTTGAGACACCTGAGAGACCACAGATATTTTGTGACAAAAGAGGAGAAAAATGCCAATTTCTCAAGTGATGAATGGAAGAGGTAGGAGAGTGGTGTGAACACCTGCAGCTATCAGCAGCTCTGCGGTCATCAGCCCCCTTCATACCTTCTGTGGGAGCCATAAATTATTCCACAAGGAACACATATGCAGGAGCAGTGAATCCAACCTAAGCTCTCGAGTTCTGAAATGAACTCTAAATGACTAATTAAAGGCCAAATAGTATTATCATTACTCACATTGCTCAGTATCTTATACCATGATTGGTCCCTTTGGCTTCAATTAGTTGCTGTCCTGATGGGTGCCGACTAAATAGCAGATAAATGCCCAGTCTTGGCAAATTCTGAGTGAGTTTTCCTACCAGATGCCTGGTTGCTTTGCAGACAGTTACCTCACTCAAGGTGAGCAACCCAGAGCTTTGAGAGGTCTCAGTTATACCCTTCTTGTTTGAGAAATCTGCTTTTTCCGAGAGACAAACATTATGAGTCATCCCTGCACCAGCCCCGGCATGACCTGAGGAGCAGCTGGCTCAGACACAGCCTCACCAGAGGGGCTGCAAAGTTCATGGAGCACCTTTTCTCACCTCCTGAGAAGGTACCTCTTCTAAAAGCCTACACTGCTAACAAACAGCAGTATTTGGACTGTGACCTGGGGGAGTGCACTGGAGAAATCATTTCCTTATGTTTCACTTTTAAGAGAGGTAAGATAGAAGCCATAATGTCAATTATGCTTCAGTGCAGAGCCTGCTCAAAAGCCTACTAAATGTTTCAAAGAGGCATTTTAGAGCTACTTATCGCATATATACCTTATGCACAGGGCTGTGTCAATGTCAAACCCAGTCCAAAACAAAAATACCTAAGACATTTATAAGCTCCCAGGAAGGAAAATTCATAAGAATCATCTGTTATTTTTAATTTTGTATCTTTTTCAATAACTCAGAAAAAGAGGAAAGAAGTCTTATTTTTTTTATAGCCTCTTATAGCTTCTGTTGAACACAGACTGGCTGCTTTGTGTTTCTTGTGCAGCCATTCCAGTTTGCACCAGAATTAGACATTGGTTTGTGTTAATTTTTTTTACCCCAATATCTTTATTTATATATAGCAGTGGTCTTACTCCACAGCAAGACGAAATTGACATAATGTTCTAGAAAACTTAATGTCTTCTAATGACTAAATTCTTTTTAGTCTTTTCTCCTCCTTCACTCCCTCCTCAATAGACAGAGAGGTTTTCCTATGACCACTCTGAGCACAGGCCACCAGAGGGTTGTTTGGAGAGCAAGTCAGGGGGCACCAGCATGATAAGAAAAATTAAATTATTTGATGAGAAGTTCCCCTTTTCATCTGTAACTTCAAACTGTATCAATTGCTCAATTGCTTTTGTCACCTTGGATGAGTTTGCTAAGCAGAATGGACCTTTTTGGTGCCAGAGTACCCAGGATGACCCTGAAGGTCCCCATAAAGTTCCAAATAACATCTCTAAAGCCAAGCACATTCCCAGGAGCTTCCACAGTGACCAGGCAGTCACACAGGCTCGTTTCCTAATTTCCAGCTTTGCCACTGGGCTTATTTGACAGTTGGCTAAGAGGATTTGTCTTCCCTGTGGTAAGTAGAGAAGGTACATGGGAGCTCAAATTGCAGAAATCTTAAATATCTCATGAGCTCTTTTCCAGCTTGAGCCTTATCCAGCTGTCAGACAAGCAGCAGGTGCCTTTACTAGCATGGTATAGGGGAAAGAGGGAAAGTGCCCAAGAGAAATAAGAGAAAAACTGGTTTGGCTTACCCTCTTGTGTTCCTTCCTCAGGTCTTCCCTGGTTGCAGGCTCAGGGTTAGAGCTTTGACTGGCTACAAACCAGTGACAGCAGCCCTGCTCACCCACCACACCTTGAAGCCAGCACTTTTTGTTCTTTCCTTTTTATGGAAAGGCTCCTTTTATATGACTGAGCCAGCAGCCAAGAAATCTGCCAGTGAAGATGTAGAGGTCACGTTAGTGGTTCCACCTGGGCTCAAGGAACACAGCTGATAGAAATGTGAAGTAAGTGAAGGTACATTTGCAAAAGACCATCAGAAGGAGGGGAGAACACAAGTTATTCAAAGCATGAACCAGGCACTTTCTAAGTAGCCAGTTGTGGAAACAAATGGACTCATCTTGACTCCCAGCCATTTATAATCACAAAGAAGAATGAAAGTCTTATTACTTTTGAAGCCTGTAGCCATTTTTTCATGCCAAACCTCATAATTCTTCAACAAAAAAAAACAAAGAAGCCTTGCCAATTGGCCCCTTACCTCAGCTGGTCTCTCCCACAACCCTGAACCTTGGACTGCATGCACAGCTTGGTTCAGAGCAGTAAGACCTGAACAGCCCTGGCAACAAAAGAACATCCTCCTAATTCACAGAGGACTTTGGACGACCCAGGAAAGCTCATAAAACAAGACAAACATAGCAAAGATTTTCCTAATTAAATGGAGACCATCAAAAGTCATTTAAGTTTTTAAAGAAATGTTAGTGTTTATAAAGGGAAGCTGATGCTGTTCAAATGGCTCCTGAGAGGACCATACCAACAGCAAGTTTGCAGCATCTAGAGTATGTTTGTCTACCAGATACTTAGTAATATATCTATGTACACTTATTAAAATTGAAAACGTATACAAACCTTGGCAATCTAGACACCCACCATGCTGTTCCTAAGTCTATTTATTTTCTCACATGCCTAGAGCAAGCCCAGAAGGCCTCAAGCAAAACCTTCTAGGGTGCAATACCACTGCCACAGGCAGAGGTAGAAAATAAATTACTTCAGGTGCTTTGGGAACATTAGCGATACTGCAGGCAGAGAGGCAGGCAGTGGAAAATAAATACAGCTAAACAGTCAGAAACAGATTCCTCTTGCTCCTTCTGGCTTCCCACTGGGGAAGCAAATGGCAAATACAAGCCTGGAAAGGGCTCCCACAGTCACCTGTGACCATAAAGGAAGAAACTAGCCCCTTTCCTCTTAAATTCTTCAGCTCATGCTGTTAACATTATGGAAAACACACAGTAAGCTGGGGAGAAATCCTGCACTGCCTCCACAACCAGCTCACAGACTGCCTGAGAGCAGCCAGCTCCAGAGCCAAACAATTTGGGCAGCAGGGAAAAGTAAGGCATCAAGTTAAGAATTCCTTGAGTTACAAAGTAAATGCAAAGGGGACTGGTGGCTTACAGACCCTTCATAAGCAGCCAGACTTAGAGGCCCTGACATTCTGCAGATAGGAGAAAGGCAGCACTTATTCCCACTTCCTTTTCAGGGGTCCCTTCTCAGAGGGGGATGTCGTTTAGCCTGTTAGATTACATCTATAGAGACCTCCTTGGGAGAGCCTGTGAACCCAACTAGTCTTGACTGCAACCCTTGCTGTTTCAGACTGAGCAGCAGATGGTTTTCAGAGGGACAGACAGCTCCTGCACAGCCGCCACTCTGCACACCCGGGCTGGGTCTGACAGAGCAAGCAGCCTAGCACCAGCCATGGAGACAGAGCTGTGAAACCCTAGCAAAACACTCAAATTGCCAGGTACCTGCCACACACACAGGCCCCTGGGGTATGGGCAGGGTGGGGGACCCCAGGTGAAGCCAGTTGCTGGGGGGCTGGTGTGGTCCTGGCAGGGGGCATTGCCTGCACCTTGTGCTTCTCGTTTGCTGCCTGTGGTCTCCAGTGAGAAAGACCCCAAACAAAACAGAGCTCATTTCTTTTTAGAGTTGGGCATGAGGAAAAAGGCCACCTTCCTGATCTGTCCACATGAGTCACTGCCCACAGGCTTTCCCGTCAGAGGTGGCTGCAGGAGTTCCTGTATTTGCTGTGGCACTGATTTGGTTGTTTGCAGCTGCACCCCTCCAACCTGCATTCTTCAGGAATTAAAATTCAAGTGCCCAGAATTGGCCTGGTACTCCTACCTGTTCCAGTGTTTAGAAGGTGCAAATTCTGTTTGCCAGGCCTTTTCAACCTCTTTTTAATCAAATGTAACTTAAAGATATTAAGAATGCTTTCCTTTCTTCCATATACACTTTGCCAACAAAATATTTCCAGCTCAGTGAACATACTGCACCTAAGAACAGTTAAACTGCTCTAAGTCCATGTTAATCTGCCAAAATGCCCTGTATTAAAGGCTCTATGAGTCCATTAAGTACCACAAAATGAGGAACAGCTTTTGAGCAGTGCTAGCAGTATGAAAACTCATGAAGAGAAACCTATGTGTGACTATAGTACCACCCACCCATCTGAGCATCCAACACCATGCCAGGGCTTACCGTTCCCGAATATTCAAAGACTTCTCTCTCTTCAGGCTTTTTACATCAGGTAATTCCATGGGAAATTTAACCACCTTTTAGAAAGAAAGAGAGGAAAGATCAAGCCTTTCAGGCCTTTGTAAATATTCCCACATAAACCTAAAAACCCAGAGCAGAGGTTGAGAAGAACAAATTTGGTTCTTCTCTTTCAAACCTCATGCTAGGACAGCATTTGGAGCTGCCAGCACACTCACAAACCATCAGCAGAGAACCCTCACCGAGTGTTGCAATGTGTTGTAGAGCTGGTGCAAGCAAAAGAAAGACAAAAGGAAACAAATAACCTTTCCTCGATTTCATCCCACGCTCCTAAGGTCTTCAGGAGAATCATTGAAGGAAAGGACACCAGCAGCTTCTCCATTAAAATCATAAGCAAATTAAAAAGTTATGAGTTGTATTTGATTTTTAGCCTTCTTTATGGAGAAATTTTTGAAGTAGCACTGTAAAAACATAGCAAGGAATTTTAAAAAGTAGCAGTTTGCATTATTAACATGAATGAATTTTAAAACACCAGATTTACTTTTAACTTCTATGCTCTTCCATTATTAACTTTGCTGTATGCTGTACTTGGCATAGCCCTATGTAGAAATATGCTAAAGTAATTTAATATGAAGATGAAAAAGGCTTGGATGGTTAGGGCAAGTTCACATCCATCTGCAGAAAAAATGTTCTTGCAATCTTTTTGACAAGTAGGAATAAAAGAACATCGCTGTGTCTATTCTTATCTGAAGATCTCAGAGCAAGTGAGGATCTAACAAGGTTCAGGAAGGACTGTCAGCATGACCCTAAGTCAGAGGAGTGCAGAACTGTACAATCCATCCTCTTTGGAGCAGCCAGACCCACCTTTACTCAGAGTAGGGTGCATCAGCCTGTGCAGAGGGGCTTGAGAAACGGGTGTCTGCAAGGGAAAAATGTTAGTTAGGAAAAGCACCATGTTTAGGGTCTTCTGGGGGCACTTGGCAGTTGCCTGTCCTTGCTCCCAAACTGGCTCTGACTCCAGCTGCTCTGTGCTAGTGGGAGGTGACAGCCTGGCACCCTCCAAAGCCTGGCGGGTCACATCACAAGCCCTGGGGTGAATCAGCCTGGGCATCATGCTATCAGAGCCCCTTCTTCCAGTTCAAAAACTGCCCTCAGCTTTGGAGGAAGGTCGCGGCTTCCCACATGCAGCATCGCAGCACGGCACAGGCAGGCGTGGAGAGAGAGAGAGAGAGCAGGAGGACATCCCGCAGGGTGCAAGTGAAGGAGACCTTCTGTAACTCAGAAAAATAAGGCTCCACTGCACCACACTGCTAAGGCTCAGCAGTGGCAAGGCTGAAACAAGCTGTGTGCGTCTAGGGATGAAAGGGGGTTTATTTTGTTATGAAAAAGGACGGAAATATTCTATTTATTAAAATTTTACTTTTAAAACTGCCTCTCATTTAGAAGCAGAATATTTATTGAGATAAGATGTGGCTGTATTGAAACAACATGGGCAGAAGCAGGCTGAATTCCTCTGCAGCAGACATTATTTTCTAGGTAAGAAAAGGTTAGAGAAGTCTTCATGTGGATGCAGGAAGACTTTGTGGCATTTATAGAATTAGCATGGAGGAGAACTCTACGGTTCAGGATATTTCTAGGACAGACTGCAGCAGAGCTGCAGGGAAAAAAGAAAAAGTAAAAACCAAAAGCATTAATAATATACATAGTTAAGCTACCTAAACAGTGAAAAATAAAAACACTTGAAAGGTGTAAAACTCTTCACATTGCAATGGTTTAAAAAAAAGCACTTAAAAAGAGATCTTATACTGGGTTTTATGCCAAAATAGAGCCAACATTAATTAGTGGCTATTCAAGAAAGGTACTCTCAAAATGTTAATTAAAAGGGCTTTCAATTAACAGAATGCAATTTGTAGGAAGATGCCTAGGAAAAAGATTAAACTTCTGCTTTTGGGTTTAACAAAACAGTCATGAGGTCTAGCCTGCAAGCCCTAATCAGACCTTATTGCTCACTCCTGATCTGCTGGAGTTCTTCGTGGGAAAAAGGTGATTCAAGCCTTTCAACACTGCAGAATGTCTGAAGATTTCTGTTACCAGAAATAACACTCTATTAAGCTGAACTTGCAGGCCCAGGTGAGTCACAGAAGAGAGAGATCAGCATTTTCTAGTCTGAACACTTGATCCGAGGCAGAAGTGTTGTTTGCTTCACATTTGCTTTCCAATCTGAAATACAACCCTCCCACTCTGCAAAACATATTCCTCCTGTTGGTCCTGACACAGCTTTGGCATGGTCATCATGAGAAAGACTTAGAAAAAGACTTTAAAAAGTCTTTTTAAAACGTTTTAAAAGAAGGTCCATTTGCAGATGAGATGTCATTTGAGAAGCTGCATTCTGCTGTATAAAGTGCATTAGAGAAAAATACATGGCATAGCTAAGTTCAGGCACTGTAATCATGGTGTAGCTCTAATAGGAGGGAAAACAGGGCAGAGAAAGAGAGCATCTCCTCTCAGGGGAAAATCAGTCTCACTGATGAATGAGACAAGACGAATAGTAGCTCAAGGGGAGCAGATCAAAGGCTGAAAACTAAAATCGAAATACTGATACTAGCTGCCCAGGCAGGTGCCACAAGCACAGAACATGGTACACAGACCAGGGCAGGCAGGAGGGAAAACAGCAAGCTTGCTGGCTTTTGACCTCCATCAGGTGAGAGAAGAAGGAAACCTGAAGGTCAGACTGCAGCACAAAGGGGTGCAGGCAGAATCACAAGCCACAAAGTCCAACCTGAACATGTTGCACATAGGTAGGAATAAGGGTCCTGTCTTTGCCATCTCACAGCCAACCCTAATGAGGCCCCAGCTTCTCTAGCAAAAAGCATTTCTTGACCTTTCCTCAGGCCGAAGAATATTCGAGCTTCAGGACACTGGCACGCCCAGTTATGCATGATCTTGTGTCTGAGAGCTGATCGTCTCCCAGGGTAGGCTTTAGGAAACTTGAAGACTTACTGGGGAAAGACAGAAAGTTTGATTTCAAAGCCAACAACTGAACTTGCACCAGAGAGTGTGAAGCACTCTCCTTTTACACAATCTCCTTTACACAATCATGCTGACTTACACTGGACTGTTAGTAACAAATATACACCAGAGAGAGAAAATACACATCTCAACACTGCTGGGGCAAAATGCTCTATGCATGTCATCAAATGAAACGATGCAGGTTACAAAAATGTGTGCACTTCAGCTAAGACGAAGTACAGCTGTATCTACAACAGTGGAAAGACTAACATGTGAAACATAAAACTCACAGAGGTCTTAGTACTGAAGTTTAACAGTACTGTTTGAGCCAGATGCAGCTGCTCACTGGCCTTGAGTTTTGTACATGAGAGGCACTAAAGCTGGAGAGTTGTCTTGCCAGGTAAGCATCCCTGCTAAGTAACCCTGATTAATCCATCAAATTATGACAGCCTTCTGAAAGGATGAGAAATGCTGTGAACTTCACGCTTCAAGGCTTCACAGTTGAAAGAAATCATCTCTTGTCAGCTTTCTGCAGGTTCAGTCAACCCCACAGTTACTGTATCACACAGGTTGAAATCCCTTTTCAGTTAACAAATACCCTTGTTGGCTGGGTCTAGAAGAATGCCTGTGAAAATTTATGAATGAGGTACTGCGTGCAAAACAATGCCCTCATGCGCCGTAGTGACTTTGAGGGATGCATAGACAATGTGAGAAAAATATTCTGACTGCTGGAGCTGAAAGGTCATAAATGTGGTCTAAGTCAGAAGTGTATGATGTGGGAGTCAAAATGTTTGCTCAAGGGGATTAGGGAACAGAGCAACACGGCAGATGAGATGCGCTTGCAGGGAAACCATGGAGCATCACCACAGTCTTTCCTGGTTGCTGCACTTCCTCAACACTGCAGAGCTGCCACCTGAGTTGATGATCTGGGACTGGATACCCAATGGTGGATACCCAGAGCTGATTCAGAAAAAGAAGAGAGCCAACAGGTATGAGCAGAGACAATGTAGCTGGGCTATACAAGCTACAGAGTTTTGAACAGTGAGAAAAATAGTCTCTCTTGTTTGTCACTTCCCCTGGAGCCTACACACAGATGTTTTCATTAGGGTATTAGGTACAGCTCATTATAATGGTGTCAGGATATTCGATTGAGCATCACTGTTTACAGCACAGGAAGAACACTAACAAACAGGAAAATTGGAGGTTCTTTTTCAAAAACACGGTGACTATCAAATTGTTGAAACCTATACTCTGAAAAAAAAGCTTTGTTTTTAATAGAGGGAACAATGTGACCCCATTATGACAAATATGGATGTTCCCCCATTTTGCCTGGACTGCAGGCACCAGACAGTTCTCAGTGTAACAGCATTTATCTGGATATCTTATAGTCCACTGATGCAAAAGCATCCCAGATTTGTCAGATTCACTGAAGTTCGTGCTGATCAGCCAAAAAACTTTGGAGAAAAGCAAAACTTTTTTTTCCTGGCAAAGAAATGAGGCAAGTTCTTGAGCAACATCTTGGAAATAAAGTCATGAAAGAAAAGCATGACATGAGTAAAGACAGACCTGAACTGTACTTGGAATCTAATTTTCTGCCAAGGAATTATTTAAAGTTTCTCCAAAACACCTTTTAGCAAAGATACTTCAGATGCTAGAGGTAAAAGATGAATCAAGATACATGAAGGTATTCCAATTAGCTATACCTTTCAGACATCCCTCAACTGCAAGAGATAAGCTCTGGCCAGCCTGAAGAGAGCAGTCTCCCAAAGGGGAGCATGCCTTAGGCTCTCCCTCAGACTGTAATACCTGCAGTTTTTCAAGGTGACGTTTTGAAGCTTCAAGGCAAGTCCCGGGTCCTCAGTTTTCCTCCTTTTTTGCTATTCAGTTTACAGAGGCTTATTGCATTTACAGCTTTGATGACATCTGTGCATTTGTGAGAGCACAAATTAAATACTGCTTCAGCCTATGAGGGGATATAAGAAGCCATTTTGGCATTTTAGTGTTTTATACCCACTCCAGCTGGAGGACCACCTTTCCACCTCTCAGATACCTTCTTTCCTAAGTCACATGTGTTGCATTAGGAACTCACTCCTGGATCTGTAGCAATTTGTAACTTGTGTATAATAAGAGATATCTGCTCTGGGAGGTCTCTCAGATGGAACCTGCTTAGGCCTCCCTGCAGTGGTCTCTCTACAGCGATCGTGGGACAAAGTGGTACCAGTGTGTACAAAGCCCATGTGTGCCTCTTTGATAGAACAACAAAGATGCTCCTTGCCCTCCCATCCTATTCTGGTGCCATAACCCCATACCCCTCCCCACTACAGCCTCACCCACCCAGCCCCTACCTCCTTATCCACGTGCAGACACCTGCCTGCACCAAAAACCCACAGACCTGAGCCTTGGGAGAAACATTTCCACCCCAGCTGGTCCATGGGAAGCGCATGTGGAGAGCCTTCTCCTGCAGCCCGGCAGCTCCAGATGGTTGGGGACTGCCTCCTCTTGTGTTGTGAAGCCCTTTCTAAGAAAGATGAAGTCTAATTGTTGCTCTGGTGCTGAAGTAGCAAAACCCCCAACAGAGTGACTGGCAAACAGACACTAAACCACTGGAGAGGATATCCTCAGCCTCTCAGAGGTATGTTATGCCAGATTCCTAAGGTGTTGTCTGAAAAGAGGCACATCAGCTGAGGAGGACCTCTTATTAAAAAAAAAAAAAAAAAAGAAAAAAAAAGAAAAAGAAGGAACTGTAGAGTACAGAAAAGGAGGTATAACGAGAGGTCTATGACAGCTCACTGGAGGTTGGTTTTCTGATCACACATGAGCCCGCCATGCATGTTTTGTCAGTAGAGCCTGTATCCTCATCCAAGCAAAAAGCAAACTCACACAACTCATCTGTAGCACCACTAGGTGACTTGAGCCTAGCTTAGAAGATGTCTCATATCAAGAAAATAAAAGAGAAATACCTTTTTGGCACAGCACACCAATGCACTTACATGTCTTGCCTGAAGCCAAATGTCAAGACTATAGCAGGCAACCTCTTAGATTACCTTGTTTTGAAAATCGGTTTCCTGAAAAGGGTCTGCAGTACTCTGAAGGGGGCAGAATTTACAAGCAACTTCATTGGAAAGTTGCTAAAAACTATCTCACACAACTGTCAACTGCCCACAGATCAAAAGGATGAGCAGTGAACTCAGCTGGCTGAGGATTTTACTGACTTTTGCATGACTTTGTCCGACAGGAAGTAGGACAATCCTTATGTTTGGAAGAGGTGAAGGGATTGTTATGTTTCTTTGTTTCGTGTGGAAGAGCCTGAAGCATATCCAGTGACACTGCCTTTTGCTTACCTTTGTACTCTGAATCTACCGCTTGGGACCATGAAGTTCATGCTGAGAAAAGAAAAACAGCAGAAGAAAGAAGCTTCTGAACCCACATCAAAATATTGGAAAATCTGATGGGGAGGGAAAGAGCACAAGAACTCGCAGTGCAGCTTTCTTGTCAGAAGTCTTTCAGAAAAAGGTAGATCTGGCAAATTAATGTTACTGGGATGATAAAATTCATATCACACTGGGAAGGAAAGGGAAATAGCCCAGTAGCAAAAACTGGAAATGGAAAAAGATGTTAAGAGTTCTTCACTACAGCACTTTACCTTCTTGTAATGTTTTGCCCACATCTCTGTGTACTGGTGTCTTTTGATCTGTGTCCTCTCTATGTCAGTTCACAGTGGGCTGTAAGGAGACATGCAGAGCAGAGTGAACCATCTAGCTCACATACAGACTGGAAGATGACGAGGATTCAGGCTCCACAGGCTGACACAGCAAGAGTAAAAGGTGCCTTGGCTTTTACCCACTGGCACCCTGAGGCTGTTTGTAGCTCAAAAACTTTGAACCTAAAAGCATTTTCATCTGCATTTCAGGAATGTCTGTGCTATTGATTTGCCCAACTTGAAAGCACCAACTAGACTGCTCAGCTATTCATGCCAGGTACTGAAAGGCATGTTTGCCAAAACAATAAGGCAGAATCTAAAACTGGTCACATTTCAGAGGAGAAAGAACAGCAACAACCCACCAGTGCTAAAAGGCCATCTGGAGAGAGAAATTGGGGCTCCAAATTCACCAATACTTAGCCCATACTTGCATCCAATGACTGCATCAGGCCTAGAAATCTAATTTTTCTTCTTTCGTTTTTTTTCTTCTTTTTTTTTCCTTCTCCTTTCTTTTTTCTTTTTCACTTTTCCTGCCCTTTTCCCCTCCTCTCTTTTTTTTCTCTTTCCTCCTCCCCTCTTTTAATCTGGGACAGTAACAAGCATGTGAAAGTAATTTCCAGCTGCACAGCCTCTCTCCACCCATCTAACCTTTGCCAACCTGTCAGTCCCTGCAGGCTGCATAGGCAGTGGTAAGCAAACCATTGCTCATTCTCCATCAGGAACCTGTTTCCCAGACTTGGACCAGGAAGGTCTGCTGGAAGACATGTTACTTGTTAGCTATAACCAACAAACCACACCACTATCTTCATATTGAACCTGAACTCCTGCCTGACACACTTCTGTCTTAAATATTTAGTACTTGTTAGCACAGATGGTGACTCCTATCACACATTGGGAAGGAGGTAGAAAATCCGAAATAAAGGTTCTTATGCATGAACTCCTTTCACATCTGACACCGAGTGGTGGAGAGTCACATTAAGCAGAACTTACAGACCTTAGAAATTATGCAGGTGGCTGGAAAAATCCCATCCTCTCCTTGTGCAAGCAAGCTGATGTACCAGTGATCCAACAGGTAATTCAGCAGCAGAATCGAGCACTGCCTGAACCTGTTCTGCTGAGGAGCTCCTTCTCTGCATATCACTTCTATCTGCAGGTTGCCACAGAATGGTGCCCTAAACTCTGACAAAGCTGCTATACCTAAGTGAAGAAAAAACTTGATATTTTTGTCCAGCCCCTAATTCTTCAAACAGGCCACAGGAGTGCAGCAGTCTGGCTCTTAGAGGAGTAAGGCTGGCTGCAACTTTCACCGGACACCCCCTGCAGCCCAAGCCCTACAGCATCCCTGCGAGCCCTGCAATCTGTTTGTCAGGTCTCTTACAGTAGTGCTGCAGTGGGATGAAAGACCTTGTCAAAAATTAGCTGCTTTTTTTTTTTTTGGGAACAAGCTAGCCCCGTCCGTCGAGAAATATTGTACATTTTTGATAGTCAATAACAAAGGCATTTGGAATCTCATTGCAGCTTCAAGTGTTTTAGTATCTGGAAGATCAGTGTATTCCTCCAAAGGTTTGCAGGTGCAGAATTAACCAAAATACATCATCTCTCTTGCAGACAGCATCGTTTCTGATATCTTCAGAGATAACCGCAAGGATCAGGAGGATTATTGTGGCATTAACTGCTCTGATTACATTCCCTACAGTTTAATAACAAGAGCAGTGAGACTATAGGTGTATCAACAGAGTTTTGGATTTGAGAGCAAAGAAAGTTGGGGGTTATTAGCAGAATGTGAGAAAAGAAAAGGTCACACACTCAAATGTGCCTCTTAGGATACAGCTGACATTCTGCGGGGCAAAAGAAGCGATTTCTCAATATAGCATCATGAGTTTTCTGATAAGAAGCAATGGAGACTTTGTTAGGAAAGCTGTAGATCCATCTTGTCACATCCAGGGGGCTTTGGCTGTGAGCTTAACCCATAAAAGAGAAGGCAACCACATTTTGTAACACCTGCCTTTTAAAGATAGTAGCCACAGCACGTACACTCTTCGTGTTTCTATTTATCTGCTGGTTTTGGCTGGGAAAGAATTAATTTTCTTCACAATAGCTAACATGGGGCTATGTTTTGGATTTGTACTTCCGAAAACAGTATTGATAATTCGGCAATGTTTTAGTAACTGCTGAGCAGGGCTTACAAAGGGTCAAGGCCCTTTCTGCTTCTCATGTTGCCCCGCCAGCTAGGCAGGCTGCGGGTGCTCAAGCAGTTGCAAGGGGACACAGCTTGGAAGGACCCCCCAGCTGCCAAAGGGACCCATAAGTTATGGCAGCATTCCAGTATATAAAGCTGGGGGGAAGAAGGAGGAAGTGGGGACACGCAGAGTGATGATGTTTGGTTCCCAAGTCACTGTTAAACACGATGGAGCTCTGCTATCCTGGGGATAGCTGAAGACATGCATCCCCATGGGAAGTGGTGAATGAATTCCTTGCTTTGCTTGCATGTGCAGCTTTTGCTTTATCCATTTGTCTCAACTGATGAGTTTTCTGACTTTTACCCTTCAGATTTCTCCCCCATCCTGCCATGGTGGGAGTGAGTGAGTGGCTGTGTGGTGCTGAGTTGTTAACTGAGGCTAGACCACAGCTTAACTGCAATAGCACCTGGATTTTTGTAATCATTAAGAATAAACTTACTTTCATTGGATATAAAAAGCTAGGAAATGTGGTCTCAGCAAAATGGTGGCTGTTAACTGCACTGTTGATCCTTCTAATGTTTTCTCCAAGGAAGTATCCTGTCCTCTCCACAGAAAGTTTTTAGTTGGTACTTCATGGAGGAAAGCAGAGAGATAGCTGAAGAACCTTACAGCTGAAATTATGAGCTACTAGTGAGATTAAACATATTTTTCCCAGGCGCATTTACCAAAGATAATACAGAAGAAGTTTACAATTCTATTGTTCCAGCTCACTGTGCTTGTTAAAGTGCAGAAGACAATCTGTAGTTGCTTATTTTGTATCTAAGCAACTGTCAGACTCTATCTCTACTAATAAGAAAGGGTATAATTATATGCTGCTACTTTAATTAGCAGCAGATGCCTATGTTTATGAAATAAAATGTAAGATTTTTCTCAAGTGCAGAGCCTTGCTTATATGCAAGTTGCAGGAGCACTTTTGTAGGCTTCATTTGGCTGTGGCAGCGTGCTTGGGGCAGGGCACAGGGCACGCACAGCCAGTTGCTGTGTGCATTAGACCATTGGCTCAGAGCCCAGCTGTCCTGAATGCCCGTTTGGGAGAGCTGCAGGGTAAGGATAAATCAGTGTCTAATGTGCCTTTTTGACACTCCCAGTGCTGGCATGAAGCAAGTTCTTGTCCCTGATTCAAAGACCAAGAACCAAGACCACAGAGCTTGCTTTGGGCTACCTGCTACAGTGCCCCACAGGCTGCTGTCTGCAGGATGTGGTTTCAGAGCAGCAACACAGGGAAAGAATCTTTAACATGAATTTCTGATCTCATTGAGGTGCTTCAGCAGCATGCAGTGATGCAATGCAGCATTTTTCTTCAGAAGGAATAACAACAGGGGCTACTGCTGAGAGTCCTTCTTTGCATACAAGAGGAGAAGAGTGCCAACAAAAAAAAATAAAATCCAGTCTTTCAGAAACACACGAAAACATATGCAAACAGATAATATAGATGAGAATAACCTTGTCCAGGATAGAAAATACTTGTTAGACGAGTCTGTAATTTCCATTATTCAGTATTTTTATCCTTGTTTCCATGGAAACAGCACTTGTGCTATGATGCTGTCCTGCAAGGGAGTGAGTGGATGCACACGTGTATTCCTCTCCTGGCCTCCAGAAACTTTCAACAAACCTGTCTGTAAAGCTGAGGTTCTGAGGACAGTTAGATGGAAGAAGTTTTGTGAAAGCATCCAGGTAAGGGACAAGTGATCCTCTAAGTTTTCCAGTCAAAGAAATATCATTAGATAACAGAGAATTTGCACGAGAGGAGAACAAGGCCACCCCTGTAACTGCTGCATCTCTAGAAGGTGCTTCAGTAGGAAAGCCCATACTTTCTTGGATATTCAACACCGTTACACACTGCCTGCCACAAGGCACAGATCTGTGGGAAATCTGTTCTTGGGTTTGGAAGTCAAGGCTCCTGTTTAGAAACTGTCAAAATGCAAGACAAATTGCCTGAAGCTTTAGGAGGCCAATAGAATAACATCTGTCTTGTCTGTTTGTCCACCCCTTGGGGTGCCTTGCCCTGTCACCTGCACCCAAAGAAAATGAAGCAGGCAGCCAACTTTGGCCCATCTCTTCATTCCTTCAAAATGAGCTACCATGCTGCCTCTCACAGCCATGTACACAAGAAAAAGGACAGGTCAGATTATCGAGGTAAATTAAGGGGAAAAGCTGAGCATCCATCAGCACATTCCTCATTTCAGAAAGATATGAAATCCTTTAGCATACCTTTTTATTCATAGTTTTTACGCCCCTCTGTCACAGTTGGTAATCCAATTACAAGAACTAAGTTACACAAGACTGCACCCTAGCAGGCTGCAGGAGCATACAAGCGTATAACCAGTACCTTTGTCTTCTTGTCCTACACTTCCCAATCTTTAATCCGCTCTCTGTGAGCACTGCCAGCCATTTCTCTGCTCACTGCGATAGATGCTGTCAGCAGAGACACACACCAGATGCTTTCCCACAGAGCCCGATTTTGCTCTTGCCCTTACTCTGCGGCTCTCAACCACAAGTCAAGGTCATTCTGCTGGCAAATTTCTGTTTGTATTTGGTGTTCCCCACGCACGGTGTTAATTCACAGTACGCAAAGCAAAGCTGCCGCAACAGGTATCGCTTGGAGCACATATGGAGGCAGAAGGATCTCGTGGAAGGAGGCACCTGCAAGCTTGGAGCATTTGCATTTAGTCTAAAGCTTTAGGGACTAGTTTACCATGTAAGATTTGTGACAAAGCCCCATCAGGCTCATCTTGAACGTGCTTAAAGAAATCATCCATGCTTAAGACTAGCTATATAAAATCACTGTGACCTGTATTAATCAGCATTCTAGGAGAGGAAATCTCTATTTACACCTACGGTCATTTTCAAAGTGACCTGCATGACTACTGAGCAGAAATTGAGGATTATTCTCTTTGCATCAGAGGCTTTGTACCTTCTGCTATACACAGAGTTTCAATAACCTGCGTGCAGGTAACATTCAGTAACAGGGAGATATCTACCGAATTTAGTCCAAATGCTTGCGCATTTTCTGTGTCATGTGATACCAATATTATTGCAGCTGTGCAGGGAGCAGATTGCCTCACACCACCCCAAAAGACAGCAAGCACAGCTCAAGGGAAGCACACCAAGGCACAGGAAGTTTTTACTGATATTACCCCAAGTTTCCAGCTCACCTCCTCACACTCCTATCGTCAGTGAATGAGAGGTCACACAAAACACAGCCACCACGAAGCAACAAGAGGTAATTAGCCCAGGTAAATTCTCCCTGGGGGCAGAGTTTGCCATAATCAGCCTATTACAGCTATAATATTCAAGGCCCTAGTGTCAGCTCTACATTGTAGCAGAAACCAGCACAACTCCAATAGCATGGTCACCTTAAGGACACTTTTCCTTTGCTACCCAAGAGCATAAAAACAGCTATCCAAAACTCTAACCAAAGCCCTTGTTCCCATGTATTCTATCACCTCCTCTTCAGGCCTCTTCAGAAGAGAAGTATCTTCTACTAGCAAGGTTATTAATTGATAATGTAGGTCATTGCTATCAGTATTTCACACAACCTACTGCCCTCCTGTCTGTTAATTAAAACCAAAAGGCACAAGGTGTTATTTCACAGAAAATTGGGGTGAAGGGGCTCCATTTTTAAGCCCCATGACAACTCTGTGGTGAAATGCCATACATTTAACATCGGCAAAGTAGGGCAGGGGGAATATTTAAATCCAGAAAACATCCTTCTAGAGACCTACAGGTAGCATTCCAATTTCTGTAATATTTTCAGAACAATCTCTTTTTGCAGCACAGCAAAACTTTCTCTTCCATCAGCTTGCATCATTTTGTCTTGACTCTTAATGATGCAGCTCAAAATTTTCCACACAAAGCCGAAGATGCTGGTGAGATGCAGAGATTTAACAGCAGTGCAGTGCATGGTGAATGATCAGGGTTTGTGTTATGCCTTTCCATATAATGCCATCTAGCGCTAAGGAGCTGCCAGGCACACTTGGTTAAATATTCCTTCTGCATTTGGGTATTGGAAGCACCCTGCAAAGTTTTGTTTACTTCAAACCAACAAGAAAAAGTGTTTCAATGTGGCCATATGATGACACTGGAAAACAGCAAGGCACCAGGCAAGTTTTTTTAATCTGGATCTACATGTGTTTCTGTGATAGATCACATAGCACTTTCCTGCTTATGGAAATTAATACTTGCTGGAAACCCTTGACTAATGAAAAATTTACTAATAGAATATGAAATGCTCCTTCACTAATGAAATGTAACTAGTGTCTGCAAGAGGCTGACTAGAGAAAGTCATCTTTCTTACTTAAATAAGAAACTCCATTTGCTTTGAGATACTTCTGTCTATCACCAGGTCTTGGGCTCTTGCACCTTCCCCTGCTTTCTCACCTTTCCTTTATAGGCTGCAGGTTCACATCACCCCTTTTTGTCTCCAACACTGCAGACCGGCACATTAGCACCTACCTTGATTCCTCTGCTCAGATTGGTCATGCCATGGATGATCCGATGAGGTCACATGATCTGCTGCGTCTTCTGTCTTCGCTTCTAAAGAGCTTCTCTGCCCATCATCAAGCCCCAGCTTTCACCCAGCTCTCCAGACCCACTGGAAAAAAATTAGTTTCCTTCATCTTTAAATTTCTTTTCTGAACTCTCTCACTTCCTGCCTGTACAGCTAATCCTCCTTTTCCCCTTCCCTCTACCACCACTGATTTTTCTTCTGTTTCAGTTAATACTTAAGTCCTTTCAACTTGAATTCTGTTTTCCTTGCACCACCTAAAACGTTATGATTCAATCTGTCAAAGTTTTAGGGCCTTTCTTCCATGCTTCCTCCTCTTCCTAAACTCATTTGATTTGCCTCCTGTTTCACCAACCATCAGCTGTCCCTCCCTCAGCTTTCCTTCCATTTTCTCCTAGCCCTTTCTCCTCTCTGACCACTTTGACATCTTCCCTGTCTAAGTGGTTTTCATCCCCCGGTACAACATCTGCTGTTAGTGTTGTAGCTGCCCCACAGCTGTTACCACCACCACGCTTTTCTCTTGCCAGCAACACAGGACCCTTTTTTTCTACCCCCACTCTCAGAAAAGGTCATGATAACACCCACCATCCACTTCGCTCCACTGTCACCTCATTGCTGTAGCTGTTTAAACCTAATCAAATAATTTTGCACTGCTCCAGGTAAGCAGCCATCTTATCATGTCAGATGAGGGCAGTGAGCTCAAATCACACTGTGTATATACAGAAAGAGACTGTCCAGATATGCAAACTAAAAGTAGAAAATTCACAAAAGCTACGTAACTCCTGCAGACCAGTAAAACAGTTTAGGATGACCTGAAGTCTTACCTATCCCTTCACCTTCACAGCACAGTGCTCCAAGTCCAGTGTGCAGCTGGTCAGGATGGTGGACGTGGGCAGCTGACGTAATTGTCTCTGCATTTGGCTGGTTTTACAGTTCAGGCTCCAGGACATCAACCAAGGAGCACTCACGATATCCACACATAGTTGAATTTGACGATACTTAACTAAAAAGCGATTTGCCTGACCTTCCACCAACATAAACTTCAAATCTCTTTTCGTATATATTCTCTCCAAAAAGATCTGCTGGTTACACGGTTTCAGTCTGCCCTCTGCTGCAGGCTCAGCAGGCAGCTCCGTGATGCTGCTGCTCAACTTCTGAGAACACAAACAGCACGGGCTGGCTCTGTCTTACAATGCAGATTGTGTGTGTGTGTGTGTGTGTGTGTGTGTGTGTGTGTGTGTGTGCGCGTATATAAACACACAAACGTATATTGAACTCAGGAAAGCTTAAACTAGCAAAAAGTAAGAAGTGCCACCAGGTGTAATAATGGGGAGACTTAAAAACCTTTAGTAGGAAATACAGAGCAGAGAAACAAGAGCTGGGTAGACACACCCTCAAGCAGACAGCACTGCATTGAACTCCCCAGGTGCAAGGCAGCTGGCATTTACACCTCAGCCTCCCACCTCACACTATGTACACTCTTGCTGACACACACCAAGAAGCAGGCAGACCGATGGCAAATCTCAGTTAAATGAAATCACCTGTAAATGTTGTACCAGCCAAAACACAGGGCAGTTATCTACCTCAGGTAACCTCTCTGTTCCAGTGGAAGCCATTGCTAGCAAAACGTGGACACACTAATTCACATGCCATGAGGAAGAGTCCTCCTGTCCTCTGCTTTGGCCCCAGGGTTGTAGGTCCACAGAGGAACCTGATGCTGACATTGAAGCTGGAGGGGACTCCCACTGCTAGCAGTGTGCCTGAGGTGGGGCAGAAGCTGGAGCTTGGCCATGGCAGAGGAAGCCATTTGCCCCCATATCACTCGTGTAACAGCCCGGCGCTCTCTGCCCTGATCTCACAATGTTGCTTGGCCACAACAATTTCAAAGGCATCCTTCCAGAGGGAGCCTGGGCCAGGCTGTGTCATGTGACAAAGGTTACTTGAGATCAAAGGTTACTTCAGGTCAGAGAACAGAAGCTACTTGATGTCAAAGGTTACTTTCTAAGGCAGATTTCCAGAACGAGACTAATCTGGCCTTTGTCATAAGAGATCACGGGACAGGGGTTGCTTGAGGAGAAAGGTTACTCACATGAGGCCAGAATACAGAGGTTTTGCTACGTCAAAAGTCCCTTGAGGACCAAGGTTTCTCAAGGTATGAGGTTCCTTGAGGTCACAGGACCCATGTTAATCTATGTCAAATGTTACTCAAGGCCAGAGGTTACTTGAGGTCACAGGTTCCTCAAGGTCAAAGGTGACTTGAGGTTACAGGTTTCTCAAAGTCAAGGGTTATTTGAAGTCCCAGGGCAGATGTTCCTCATGGTCACAGGACAAAAGTTACTCTAGGATAAAGGTTACTTCAGGTCACAGGGCATGTTACTCTAGGTGAAAGGTTACTTGAGGTCAAATCTGGTTTTGGTGTAAATCTCACCCACACTGATGCCAGAGCCACGTCTCCAGCGCATTTTTTGACACCCGGATGCTGTCAGCTCCATGCTAGGCCCATACCTATGTGCTTGCTCACCACCTGAGCCTCCAAAGAAGGGGGCTGCCTGCTGGGAACAGCCCTTCCACTGCTCTGCCTTCCCAACCACACACACCACACTTGGCTGGAAAGGGCAGATTGGAACGGGCTACCTTCACATCAGCAAACACTCCAGCACCTTACCAGCACCAAGAACAGCACTCCAGCACCCAGGAGGACTTTAATTTGGAAGTGGAAATGCAGACAGGCCATGCAGAATTGTTGAATGGATTAAAGGTGGAAGGACTGAAGGGATTGATAGCAGTAATCTGTGGCGAAGCCTTGGTGCTGATTTTGCAGTGGCAGTCACCTCTTCCTTTTCATGCCCGATAGTAAACAGTTTTTCTTTACAACCTGGTTAGTAAAATTAGTGGCCAGCTTCTCACAAGGATTTAGAAATATTACTCAAAAAAAAAAGAGGGAAAGAAAAAAAGCACAATGTAACAGCTGAGGTACAGTTGTTGGCACCAGGGACTATTATACTCAATCAGGGGAATTAGATGCAAGATTAAAATAATAATTCGAGATTAACAGTAACTGTATGCTTGCCAGTAAAAGTTACTATGGTTACAAATTGAGTCCAGACCAGAAAAATCTCAATTTGAGTACAAAGGTTTTGACTGTCAAAACAAAAAAGTGTAAGGGAAAGTACTAAGAACAATGCAATTTTAAAAAAATTAGTAAAATCTTTTTTTAAATCTAGCAGTACTTAGCTAACATGATAAAGAGGTCACTTTAAAAAAAGAAACACTGACCATTTCAAATATCCCTTCCAAAAGTCATAGTAACCTAAGTTAGCACATGTCACTTTAAAAAAAGAAACACTGACCATTTCAAATATCCCTTCCAAAAGTCATAGTAACCTAAGTTAGCACATGGAGTAGTTAGTCAAAAGCAACAAAAACCCCAAATCCTCCCCATAACAATACAAAAAAGCAATTTTGAGTGTTGCTCTGCTGTAATAGCTCATCTTTTCAAGCACTGAAACTTTCAAAATAGTTTCTTTTAAACTATACATAGTGAACTCTGGAAAATTCAGGCAGCTTCACTCAACAATATACAACCAAAACTCAAAACCCACAATTGCTCAGCTTAGTCTATTTTAATGTTCTGTCAGGATAAACACACGCCAGAAAACAGCTTCTGAGATGCAAGTCATTTCAGAACTGAACACATTTTAGTAACAAACAAGTACATCTCTCAGGTAATGCAGACAAAAAAAAATTGTTTTCCAAAGAATTTTCCTATGATTTTTAGCCACCTGACAACTGGTGAAGTTGTCTCAGTATGTCAAGTTTCCAATACTGCCTCAAGGTACTCTGAAATTGCAAAGGCCAATTAGTTCAGTCTAATTCAAACTAAATCTCACAGATCAGCCCTAAAAGCACTCAAAACAATGGGACAGTAGTAGAAGAATCACCATTAGCTGGCAATGTGAAATTAGTGGTAGGGAAAGAAGATGCTTTTTCACATGGGCTGAAACCACGTTAAAAAAAAGAAAAAAAAACTGAGGAAAAACCTACTAGCCCTTCAATAGTTTGATATTTCACTGAAGATCTACAATTAGTTTACTTCCTAAGACTTGCTTTTCTCCCTAATTGCACTGAAAGCTTTTATGCAAGATAAAATAACTGCTTGACTTCAAAGTCTCTGAAAGGACACAATTGTAAACTTTTCCCTCCACACAGCAATTGAAATATTGCTATTACACAGTCTTTTTCTTAAAAAAAAAATATTAAAAACTTAAAAAAAGAAATTGACTTCTTGGAGTGCCGATGGGGACCGTTTATCTGCTGTTATTAGTTGTCCTTACAACCCCTTGTCTTGCTACCCATGCTTTAAAACCCACACTGCTGGGAGCCTCATGAAACCCAGCCTGAGTTCATAAAAACAAACTTGGAATCCAAGTTCCTGAAGGCACAACCTTAGCCATTTCCTCCTCGTATAATCAGAGGGAAATACACTCCATCAGCTTTGGAAATTAACACAACTACCAGGATCTGAACATGGCTGTTTTCACAGAGCAGCTGTAGCTGCTACACCTTCACCACAGCACAAATATTCTGGGGGGCCCATAACTTGTTTCCATCCTTTCCAAAACACTTGTCTGAAGCCAAAGGACTCAAGAGAAACACCATGAAATCAGGTTTTCTAACTGATTTTTTTTAATAAACTATAGAAGAACAAAGTAACATTTCAACCAAAGTCATGACAGCTGCATGCTTAAAAGCAGATACATAACATGTCTCTGGATTTTACTGTTCTCTTTAGGAAAAAAAAAGAAGAAAAACTGAAAGCTGAACATAATGCATAGATTTCTACACATATTCAAATAATAGCAGATTAAGCAAGCAGAAACACAACCAGAAAAATGTTTTGACAGTAATTCCGTATCTATGAAATTTTAAAAAGAAAATTTCAGTTCTGAGAAACTTGATGCTGAACCAAATGACTTTTTCTATACAGGATGAAAATAAGTTTTACCAATTGAGGCACTAGAAACAAACTCACACAACAGCTCAAATGCATCTAATGTGTCAACTGAAAAACCTAGAAGCCATTGTATAATAAAAATTTAGAATTTAAAAGGTTGCATTAGACTTGCACTTGCTCACATTGACACAGTGAAATTAGTGGAAAACTACTGTTTTTTGAGTTAGAATAAAATCAGGTTCTGATTGCTATTTCCAGTTATCTTCCTTGCCTTTTCTCATTGTCCTCGCTTGCCTCACGTATTCTCATCAGGGAAAAAAAAATGGAGCGGTTCCTATGCCTCAGCAATGTTTATAAAGAAATGCAAAGCACCTGTCTTCGTGCAGTGTCATCTATAGTGCTGTACTCCCTTACTTCATCATGCTCCCCACATTACTGAGCTTCTACAGGGTTAATAAATTTATTTTGAGTACTCATGTTCTACAAGGGATGCTTATTTCTACCTTTTGATCCACATTTTCCATGGGGGTTAGTGAGTATTAAAGACAAGGAGTCTTCACACAGTAATCAGAATGATCAGACAGCAAGAGGAACTTGAGACAGAAAGAAAGGAGCTCATACAGATAAGAATGCTGCTTTCTTTATGAGGAAGAATATTCATAATCCAGTGAGGTTTCCACCCAGATGCTACAATAACTGGCACCTCTAAACACCTACATTAAAATATACCTCAATATCTTAATCAGGCACTTAAATTGAAAAACAAAGGAGTAACATTTAATAACACAGGTAGTGTGATAGTTATTCTGTAAGGCCAGAACACCGTGAATGAAGCATTCAGAAAATTAACCATCCCACAGAACCAAGTAATCATATCAAGGGCTAAATGAAAGGAGAGTCCCTCACTAGACAAGCCTGTTAAATAAAAAAAAAAAAAAACACCTGAAAAATTATTAGCAAATATTTGGTACAAGCCATTACCCCCAAACTTAGATTCTTCACTATCTTACCTAAAATGCAGTGCAAGGTTATTTATTCCTTGAGATGATGGATCCAAAAGTAAACATTCAATGTGCTTTAATTTACAAGATTTTCTTCTACCCCCCCCAAAAACTTTTTCCACTGATAACAAGCTCCCTGAGGGAATACATCAATTTTTTCAAGGGAAAAAAAACAATCATTTAAAAAACATAATCTGCAAAGATCCAGCAATCAATAGCTGCCCTACTTTGAGCTGTAACACATTTCTCATCAACATTTCTTTGGAAAACACAAGTTAGAACAACTATTTACTGGTCCTGTAGGAGGACCCTGACCTCCCTTCTTTTACATAGTATCCTAGAGACGACAGTAACCATTCCTTAAAAATGGCAATTAATGTATTTTAGTCCAATACACTTCAAATTTATAGGAAAACTCTACCTGTAAGACTTCATCTACCAACACTTAAATGGTTAATTATAGATTCTGTCACAAAAATACAGAATCAAGGAAAAGAGGTGGAAATTCACTTGTAAGGCTAAACTCTTGAGAACTTCTTTATGTTATGACAGTCAAGGGACAAATGAAACAATCTACAGACACAAAACACATTTTTATGGTAATGAAAATGCCAAGTGTTCAAACCATTCTAAAGTAATTTATTTCTTTTTACTGATGATTTACAAGGCCTTGATTATTAAACAAAATAGCATGTTTTAACTAAACTAAAAAAAATACAAACCAATAGAGTATAGAAGGAAATGCTATATGGTTCTGTAGAATATATCACACCCAGTGCACACACTGCTTCGTTTTTCTCATCTGAATCTATTTGTGACATATAGGATTTTTGCAAACAAATATTTTGGTCTAACCAACATGTAGTGTACAGCTTCAGACCGCTGAATTGGGCTCGAATTCTGGCATTAGTCTATGGTCTAAACCACTGCAGCAGATCTTTCAAAGAGTTTAGTGTAATCAAAAACTCATCTAGACGTTTTGGAGCAGTTAACAAAAGACAGGAGTTATAGCTGCGTACAGTTCAGTATGGTACACTAACCGAAGCTAGAAGTTTTAGTACACTTATTGCCAATTTCTCCCAAATTTTAACAAGCAGAGCTTCTTTGCAGAGACATTATTGCTGAGGGTAATAAGGCTGTTGAGGAAAAGGGTATCCAGGTTGTTGAGGTGGAGGATATGGTGGTTGTCCAGGATTCTGATACACAGGTGAGGGTGCATATGGCAGATTATACTGACCATACATGTATGGATTATAGCCCATTGGCATTGGCATCTGGCAATACCTGTGTAGGGAGGAAAAAAGCATACCTGAGTTGCAAAACACTGATGATGTTAATTTGCAAAAATAATAGATACAAAAAGACATGCAATCTCCACAAATGTTTTTCTTTCATTTTGCTTTGAGTGCAGCAGGAAATGTGATAACTTTCAAGGAGCAAACATGAAAACAACTACAACCCGTGGAGCAGAAATGCAGACAGAAGGTGGAGTAGAGGCAACTTGTTGGAACTAGAACTGATCTAAATTGAATCTCAAATGTTTAATAACATTGCACATATTTCAACATTTGCTGAGCCTGCTACCAAAGGAGAGTGCAGCTGCCTTCAATTCCTTGTGATCACACCAGGAAGATGGAAAAAAGCATCAGAAGATAGCACACTACTGAACCGGAATTTTCTCTGTACTTTTCATCATATTTGTATCATGTTAAGAATTAGTAAAATGAGATATACCAACACTTTTGAGACAAACACTACTAACTGATTATGCAAATATTGGCAATAATGAATAAACCATTGTTAAGAAAATGCAGTCCTATTTTCCTTCTCCTTTAAAAAAGCTGAACTGTAAAGAGTTAAAATGAACCCTCCCACAAAAGGTACCAGCAAATGATTCCTACAAGAGTTACGTGATTAAAAAAAGAAAATCATCTTGCCTCAAACACTAAATATCTTCAACTATAACAATAACTCATTTTAAAATGTCACACACAAGAAAAAAGTGCTTTTAAGTAACAGAATAACAAAAATCTGCTCAAGTATTCCCATAGCTTACCCTGGGTAACCGGGATAAGTCGGGTAAGGTGGTCCCTGTGCCTGTGAAGGTGCAGTGCTTGCTGCAGGAGCACTGGCTCCAGGAGTAGGAGCCGGAGCAGCAGCAGGAGCTGCAGCTGTTCCAGAGGATGCTAATGCAGAAGAGGAACTGCTTGCTGCAGAAATCACCGGTGGTGGTGGCCGTGCTGGTGGCTGTGGCTTAGTTCCCTAACAAGAGAAAGTGAATTAAGCTGGAGCTTCTTTATGGAAGTCTTGGATTCAAAAGCTGTGGTTATATGATTAATTGATTTTTATTTTCATTTTAAACAGACATTCTATATTCAGTCTACATAGATAATGCAAAGCATCTGTAAGCTTTTAATTTCAAATCTATAAATTATGAACACAAATAACATAACAGACCTCTCTGCAAAGTCTTTAGATTTTGCCCTCTATTTCACCTGAACACATTTCCAACTACACTGATATATCAAGGAGTGATATATACAAATTACAGATCACTTCATTCTGAAGCATGGATCCAGTATTTTCAACCCACTAATTCTGCAGCATGTATTTACCACCATGGTTCTTGGTGCTGGAGTGGGAGTCGGCGATGCCGCTGGCTTACTTCCTGCTGCTGACGTGGTTTGATACGTAGGCAGCGGAATGGAGGGAGCACTGGGCTCCCTAGCAATGCTTTGCTGCAAATCTCTATTTAAAACAAACACATAAACATAGAGCTTAGTTTAAGAATTGTTTGTTAGCAAGCTAAGCCAAAAACATGCAACAGAGTAAATCTAATATTAAATCATGATCAGTGTGCTAGCTCAAACTAAATTTGGAGTCCAAATCACTTCCACAGAAACCATCCAGTAGCCAACTTTCTGATTAACTGTTACATTTATTTTCTAATAATGTCTTTATGTTCTAACTCAATACCGGGTATAGATCACAGAATTAGCCAAAAGTTTTGGAAACAGAAATTATAGAATAGTCAGAACATTTAACAACTTGGAATCCTTCCTAAGAACCTAAAGAAACCTCAGGTTTATGGAAAAGAATAACGGAACTGTTAAAAAAAAAGTGCACATGAAAAACTGCAGTATCATTTATATCTGAGTAAATATAATTTTTAAAAAAACTGGAAAAAAAAAGAACGGCTCAGCACATGAGCTTTCAAGTTCTCTATTCTGTTACCTCTGGTTTTGGAGTAAGTCTTGAAAAGCTACTTTACATATGTTACTTTGGTAAGATACAAGGACGCTTTGGTGTCATGTACTACAAGCTGCCATTAAACAGCATAATTTTAGAGTTAGCTTGTCACGAAAGCTCCAAGGAAGAAGAATGCAAATCTCAATGCAAAAGTTAAATATTTGAGACTGGGCAGATTCTTCAGAGACAGTTTAAAAAGCATTTCAAATTTCAGATAATTTTGGGTAGAAATGTCAGTGAGCAGTATGTAACAGCCAGAACTTGATAGCTGGCACCCTGAAACAGAAGACAGCGGACTGACCAAGGTATACAGTCTAGTAACAAAATACAGGCTCCTATTATGCCGCAAGCAAAGGTGAGCTCCAACGAAGGAGAATGAAATTGGCAACTTTTGCAGAAACTTTGTAGAAAAAAACAAGACTGAAATAAAAACCCCAAGAAAACTGTCCTTGCTGTTACCTCAGCAGGAAAAAGGAATGCTGACAAAAAAGCTGTAAATACCATGTCGATGTTCTGTTATATGTGTATCTCAAACTATTTCTTGCAGATTATGGGGTAATTACTCAATGCTGAATTACACAGAAATTAAAAAACCCAAAACCTAACATCTTAGAAGATGACACAGAGGAGGGAAGTAATCACTTGCAACGTGATTTTAAGAAGACAAGACCAATGCCTTATAGAACAGCGGGACCATTTAGAGTGAAGTATATTTTGACCACAGAGTGACCAAATGCATTAAATGGGAAGCTTAAAACACTATTAAAACTGATCCTCCAATGGACAGTCATTATGGTGGGGTGAAAAAAAACACCCCACACTGAATTTCTAAATGAGAAACTACCTAAACAGATTTACTTTGACTAAGATGCTGTCCACAATCAATATTTTTATTGTACTTGAGAGAGGAGGAGGAAGAAGCAAAACATACATTTTATTCCCTCAAACTCTGCGTTGGGTACACTGAGAAACACACTTTGTAGAAGTATACTCCAAATATCCCTAACCTGATCACTGCCCCTAACTGTGAGTGAGTTTGGTGCTAGCAAACAGGTGAGGCAGTAACAGGTAGCACAGCAAACCTCAGCTGAATGTTCTATCAACACTAACCCTACAGCCTTAACACTGAACATAAACATATTAAGAGATGTGAGCTATTCAGACCTCTACCTTGGTTAGGCAGCCCAACAGCTTCCAAACTACATGAATGTAGGAAGCCAAACGGAGGCAGAAGGGGTTGTAACTAAGAAATTGTTTACAGGCACAATGCCCAAATGAAAAAGAATGATTCTACAAAGGATCAAGTTAGGAAAGGTAAAACTTGAGGGCTGAGCATCCCATTCGCAACATGCCAAATGCACGGAACAACTGCAGTTTCACCAACCAAAATTTTAGTAACAACTAGTCCCTTCTTATAAAAGGCTATGTGCCTTGCTGAAGAACACTGATCAAAAGGCAAACCTTTTCAATTACGCTTTCCTCTTAACAGCCTAAAAATCATCTGAAACATACTATACTATATTAGGTCTGATCTCATGTGCGGGACAATATCAAACACTCTTCTTCACATGAAGGACAAAATCTGCTTCTCTCCCCAGCAGTGTAGGCAACCCATATATCTAAACAATGATAAAATATGAGACCAGATCAGACTACAGTGCAGAAGTGGAATACTGATGTTTTACCCTCAGCACACTGGACACACGGAAGGCAATCATATGAAGAAGCATCTATCTAATTTCTCAAACTAAACTGACAGCAGGAGCAGGGTGCAAAAATCAGAAGTTCCTCAAAGGGAAGAATAAAATAAAATTACTAACAAATGCATTCCAGAAAGAAGCAAGAGTGAAATCATAACATTGAACAGATTCATGCTGAACTGCACACAGGAACAGCAGAGCAGACTTCAAACTGGATTCTTCCATTTATTTCTCCTATCACTTTCATAGGGGAGGGGAGAGTGGGACTAGCATTAAAGCAAAGAAGAGGTGATAGGAAGAAGAGGTGTGCTAAGACTCTCATCTCATCAAGTTCCTTAATAAACAAGTCCCCAAAGATAAATTTCTGATAAATACTCTACCATTTCTGCAATGTTTAAACAAAACATTGAAATCTTACTTGAGTAGTTCATCTCTTTCAGTCTTGCGAGCAAAGACAATGTCACTGCACTTGTTCTGGAATTTCAGCAGGATTTCTGTCAGCTCATTGTAAAACTAGTAAAGAAAAGTAAAAACACAATATGCTCAATCAATACTTTCAGATTGCAGCCTAGCATACTTCTACATATTGATCCAGTTTTAGGTGTTGTATTATTACAGTGCCCAGAACCTGCCATTCCAAAAAAGTTTGCACTACATTGTATCATGCTTTTCAAAACCAAAATTAGTCAGCTGTTGTTGCCCATCCCTGTAATATCACAGAATTTTGTGAGGGGTTGTGCGTGTGTATGTGTTTAAATATAAAAATCGTTTAAGACAACTAAAAAAAGTACTAAAACCAGAGCAGAGCTAGATCACTTCTGCTGATGAACTATTTTTTTTTTGTAAAGGATAATTGTTTATTTTTATTTTAATTTTATTGCTCTCAGTTAGTTCCGCGCATTTCATTTGTAGAGATATCTCAGAGGTTGGGTTTTTTCCCTCTAATGAGCTATCAATAAACCAGCAAAAAATGCTTATTATAGAAGCAGTAAGACACCTTCCAGTAGCCCAGATCAAAAAAAAGCAAGCGAAATACAGCTCTCTTTATCATTTCTCATGCATGCAGTAACAACATATAAAATACACATTTGATGAGGTGATTAAATACCATGGGAAAACAGATTAAAGAATTTCTCAGATAAAATGGCTCATCTGGGTGCTTCAGCACGATTTACTCAGCAGTACTTAACCTATCCTATTGCTCAGAAAAACTTACTTTTTAGATAGGAACAAAGTAGCAATCAAAATTCAAGCAACTCACTGTCCTTGCTTCAGTAGTAGAATACTGAAAAATGCACCTCTCAGCTAGCATGTCTGCGAAGTGTATTATGATTTTTGATTCATGTCTCATTGTATAAAAAAAAAAATCCTTTCAATCCATTAAGCATTACCATACCTTTGTGCCTTCTTTTAAATTGGCTACAAGTTCCACAAAGTTGTCATTTGCTACAGCTAAGTTCTTCAAGACTTCTTCTCTTAAATTAGATTCATTGTTTGATTGTTTCATCTTTGAAAAATCTTGATGCGCATTCTTAAAAGAAGAGAATAAACAGGGCAAATAATGCAAGATAGTTCCATGTATAATCCTGTACGCTCTGTTTTCTTTTTCCTCTTACTCATTGCTTCTGTTTTCCCCAATACCTGCATTTCCTCACCTTCCATCCACACACTGTACTTCCATACTTGTTATCTGCCAAGCACAGTGACTATTATAAAGTATATTTCAGAACCTTACATACATTAACTCACTGGCAGTAGATATCAGTTAATTACCTATTCTGTTGTGGGCTGCCTTTAGTATTCTCCAGGTCATTCTGCAGACTGTCTTTCCAAGGCTATACTAATTAGACTCTCTCCTGAACTAACTTCCATTGATATTCATAAAATCATACTGAAAGTCAGTATTTTTAAGCAGCATAACTTCAAATTTGGTTGACACTGGCAAGCTATTAAAAGGACAGGGAAGAGGAAAACTTACAAAAGGATCATCTACTTACATCTCATTTCTTTCAGGAAAATAAACAAACAAACTTAAAAGGACTATTTCAGCTGCCAGAAGCCAACAAACTTGAACTCCAGGACATTTAAATATTAAAGTAATATCCATCAAGATTGTATAAGTATATTGTGCTAAAAAATATCCAACTATAAAATCCTTGATAAACATGATGTATATAGTCACTTAAAGACAATTTTTTTCCTATTGGAAAAAGTCTTCATCATTACTCAAGCTGCTATTGTCATTTCTCCAAGCACTAAGACTTTCTCTTCTGCCAGATGTTTCAGGTACCTGTCTCTAGTGTTACTGACAAATTAAGACCGAATTTATAAATATACTTTGAGAAATTCTATTAAGTTTTACTTCAATGAGCTTTGCACACTGGAAGTCAAGCACACTGTAAAGAGCAATTAGGAATAACCAAAATATACTTCAGAGACCCACAATGTCTTCTAGTAGACTGTAAGGACAGGTCTCCTGTTATCTCAGGAGGAATTAAGATGGAATGAGGTGAAAAAACAAAACAAACCCAAAAACTTCCTAACACACTGCTTAAGCTTCTTTCAAGGACAAAACCATCTGCAGAATTGTGCCAAGAAAAGGTCCAAGAGAATTGACTCTGGGAGAGTCTGCTAAAATTCACATTTATTTCCAGTTAACACAAATACATCTCTGTACTCTTCAGTGATCAAGAAGTAAAGGGGTATCAACTGGCATATGACAGAATAACAAGCAAAACAGAGTAGAAAGCAAAGTGAGACTTCTAAAGCACTAGAGAGGTAGAAGAATCATTGCTCTTAGTTTAAGAGAAAGGAAAACAAAAGGTAAGTGTTGTACCTGAATGTTCTTGAGAAGTTCTTCCTGCTTTTTTAGGGACTCTTGCACTTTCTGTGTGTAACTTCCATAAATTCTGTCCAACTCCGTCACAGAGATAGCCTCCTCATTTATAGCACCATCCTGCGCAAGTGCAGTCAGGAATTTGCTTGTCATGTCAAAATTTACAGATTTCAGGTCATTTTCCAGTTGTTCTCTCTCCTTCTTAACTTCATCTAGATTGGCCAGCAAAGCTCGTAAGACATTGACAACCTAGGCAATATAAATTATCCTAATTAGCAGGTTTAGAGGAACTATTGCAGAAGTATAATCTATTAATAACTTGTTTCCATCTTACACTCCTCACTGATGCTGACAACATTTCTGCATGAGTATTTGTTTATGAATGTGCTTAAGGTGACAAAGCAGGAGAAAATGTGACCAAAGATCTTCAAGCATTGCTCAATCTATATTCTCCTCTACAGGTTTGCTTTCACTAATAATGCTGAATTGCTACAAAATGTTTGTCCTTTCAATAGGATATTCTAAGATGGCAGTAAAAACCACAAACTTCAAATCATTTCTGTGAGAAAAATAATAATATTGCTGTAGATAAGCCATTAATTTCTTGGAAAGCAGATTGGTGTTAACTGCCTAATACTTCAAAATACTAAGCCATGTCTTATGTTATCCCAAGAACTTGAGCACTACATCCCACTTCCGTATATAACAAAAATACTCATCAAAGATTGCTCCTTTTATAACAGTCAACCAGTCTTGCTGTCCATGGTGATTGACCTTGTTCACATGAAGTGTAACAAAATATACCCAAAAATATTTTAAACATAAAGACAACTTCTTTTCCAAATGTTAGTTACCTCTTGTATCAATTGAGAAGGAACAAGGGCAGCTAAGGATCAGCTTCCACACCAACTGAAGTAAGTTTACTTTGTTAGACAAATAGCACTTTTATTCAAAATAGAGACAAATTTCACTGCTTTACCTCACTTCCCTGTAATGTTTTTGCTGGGTTGGCAGAAGGAATGGCTGCGTTGAGTTCTGCCTCTGGCTTGCACAGAAGTGCAATCGTATCCCGGTGAGTCTGATAGCGCTCTTTCACCTGCCCATCTGCTTGCATAGCTTTGTTCAAAATATTATGGTAATTGGCTCCCTCTGGGAGTGGGAGGAAAAAAAAAGGGCATTTATATAATTTCAAAACTTGTTTTATCCAAGTCTTACACCTGAGCAGTTTTTCTGCTTTTCAGTGTCTTCATACATTTTTATGAGCCTGCACATTATGAAGTTATTTATTAAGAATTATATATAAAACTGAAGCTTCTAATTTAATAGTGCATAAACTAGGCACCTATATTAATTCTCCAGTGAAGCACATAAAGGTATATGAATGAACACTGGTTTGAGCTATTCTGCAGATTTAAACCTCTGTAACTTTGCAAAACTAAGGCAGCGGTATCAGCCCTTGTTAGCTTCAAAAAACACCACATATTAGGCACACAGAAAACAATCTATAGTGATGGTCTTAAGCAGTTTGACTAACTGCCGGGGAAAAAAACTAAAAACCAAACCACCAAATTAAAGAGACAAGAATACACTGATGGGAAATTAAAATTTAAAAAAAAGAAAAAAGATGTTAATATACAAAGAAAAATACACTGAAGTATTTAAGAGGTAATTGCAACTAGATCCTTAGGAGGGCAGCCATTTTCATTACATTTGCCTTGTGAAACTTTAGAATGCACATACACACCAAGGGTGCAAAAGCAGCAGCAAACTCCCAGAGCACTGAAAACTACTTTAATTTACGTTATGGATGTCTTTAGAGGATCCCCAGAACCTAAATCATGAAATATGAACTTTACCTCCCCTTAAAGGCTTATAGAGTTCATTGGATGGAGTTCTCTGCCACCGCTCTTTGAATTTTGTTCGCAGGTCATTGTCTGTAGTTTCTTCTTCATCTAATAATCTCAGAGACTGCAAGAGTAAAATGTTACATGCATTATAAGCTGTTTTAAACATAAAATAGCTCCAAAATATGCAGCTAGTGTAGAAAACAAAAACTGCCTATACATCCTTTATAAATTTAATTTGACAAATAAAAAACAGGCATGAAAGAGACAAATCACCCAAATTTCTTTAGAATATTCTCCTGATGCTTAGCCCTCTCCAACAACTTTAAAAAGAAAATATTTGTAAGGGAGCATCCACATGTGACAGCACAGTTTTTGTATGGGTTGAACACTTAAATAGCGTATTTTCAAAGTGCTATTAAAGTTACAAGCATTTGAATAATTGTGCATTTTTTCTATTGTCATTTAAAGAGAAACGTTCAGTAGTGATACTTTTTAAGAATGTTTTAGCACAGTGGGTTTTGGGCTTACTTCATCTAAAATTTCTTTGTTCCTCTGCAGCAGTTCAGGCAGATCTTTTATCAGCTGATCAACAGTCTGAATTCCTCCCTGTTCAATCACAGACTTAGACTTGTTCAAAATAGACTGAGGAACAGTATCACCAGACACATCTTCGATAGCAGCAGGAAGATTGAGGGAAGCCAACACACTGAAAAAGTCAACGTGTTACATAAACAACTTGTTTGTAGTTTTATCCTGAAAATAACACTGTGTCCAAACAAACACACAGTCAGTTATAATGGAAACTGAGTGTCATCTACTCCTGAACTGAAACTTCAAAATGAAAACACTACATTTATTTCTGGTGTACATGTCACTACAAATACATTTCAAAGCCCTTAAAAAGCTTAAGAAATCCTAGTCTTTTAGTATCTACAAAATATGGCAAACATTTTAAGTAATGACTGTCTGGTAGGTAAAAGAAACTGCTGCCTTAATTTACATTGCTCTCTCTCTCAGCTTGATACATTTTTTTATTATTATTATTTATTTTAAAGAACAACTCTTTTTTTGGAAAAAATGTAATTTATTGAGTCACTGTTACTACCAAGCTGACCACTGGAATATGAAAATCCTTCTAGACTAATGGTACTGGAACTTCCTCTGAGCAAGTTGGACTCCTAAAAACTGAGGAAAGATATAAGAAAAATATGACTTGTTCTTAATAAGCTTTCAGTTTTAACACCTACAGGAAAGTAGTTCTAAATCCCCCTGTTACAGTTTAAGTTTGCCAGCCTACCATACAGTAATGAAAAAACTGGATATCTGCAAGCTGCAAGGCAGCCAGGGCTTATAGGCTGTTCCACAACTCCTCTAGAGAAACTTAACAAGAAGCCATACTCACCCATTGGCCAGATTTGTGGCTTCTCTCATCTGGGCTATGGACCTGTTTACCAGATCTGCCTTCCTCTGGTTATAAACACTCACAGATTGCTGCACTTGCAATGGAACCATCTTCTCAAACAGGTCTGCAATTAAAGCAGTATAAATTACACAAGATGCACTATGAAAGTATAAGGACACAAACATCTTCCCAGCTTTTTTGTACAGGTTGTACTACAGAGACTGACCTAAACAGTTTAAGACACTCTCCTCCTACTCCCCAAGATATCTTAAAAACAAAAATCTATTTTTACAGGTCTTTAGATTTCAGTTTTTAAGGCTGAAATTGAGTTAGAAATAATTTAAAAGCAATATATTTATTGTCTGTACAGCCAACAAACTGAAATTTTTCAACTTTATGGGAGACCAGCAAGTAGATGAGTTAATACTATACAACTTGATACTGTCCCCTATAGTACTGTTCCTTCTGAAATTAAAACGATTGGTTTAATATAAAAAACACAATTGCTAACTAAATCTGAGAAAGCTCTTTATGAGAATTGTACACTTCAGGTAAGCATTTTCAACCTGTGCTTTATTACATTTCTCATCAAGAACAACAACAGCAAACTGGAGAAGAAAAACAGCAGTTTCAAAAACACTGCTGTACACTAAAAACAATGCAAAAAGTAAACGTTTTATTTTTGCATGGTACAAATGAACTTTGTTGGCCATATATTTCACAAGGTAACAATCACCCTGTGCACTCCACACACTTCTCTTACCAGTGAATTTCTGACTGAGTGGAACAACAACTGGAGTAGACTTCACAAGACTGGCTTTTCCAATGGACTCCAAATCTTTCAGGTCAGGAACCCGGTCATGGTAAATGAAGTCATTGTCTTTTTTGGCAGCTGCAAGTGCGCGGTTGATTTTGTCAACCAGATCTTTAACATTTATATATTCATCATAGCGAGATGCCACTGTTTTCACCAAGTCTGCTGCATGCTAAAAAAAAATTAAAATACAGTTAAAACAATAACTTTTCTTTCTCCCTTTCGTATATTCCTAAGAAAACAGATGAGCTTTCCAATTAGCCATGTAACTACTATTAACACATAAGATCAATCCCATTATTCCTTTCAGAAAATATTCCCTCCTCTAACATGTCAAAAAGTAACAATATTTTACTCATTAAAATAGCTCATTAGGAAAAAACCTCAAACAAATAAACAGAAAAAGGTAACCAAGTTCACAATAGCCTCACAAAGACTCCCTAAAATCCAAAATAAGTGGTCATGAGTTAGAGGCAAGAACACCTCAAACACTCATTCACAAAACAACCTGAATGCCACCACATTATTTACATGTTGTTTCACAAAACCCTTGCTTGCTTCTGCAGGTACTGCAAATTATTTCTCAAACCTTGCTGGAAGAGACCAGAATCACGGTTTTTCACAGCTGTAGCTCAGAAGCTACAGGAAGTCTGCTGTCTCTTCATTCCTGTCCACTGACCCAATCTGGGGTTCTTACCTACAATTTATTCACGTTTATGTTCTGAATGTGCAAAAAGAAAATACTAAGAAGCATTTCAGTTTAAATTTGCACAAACTCACAATTCAAGAAGTCAAACTTCTTGTGATTGTGAAGTGTAACCTGAGCTATGTTAGAAGTGAAGTGTATTAGAAGTCTGCTGAGATTTTTTTGCCACTTTCCATTGCAACACAGATCACACAACAGTAGTTTTGGTTTGATACAATGCTACAGTGTAGCAAGTATTTACCAAAAACAGAACATGAGAGAAGAAATAGCATTCAAGCATATATAAAAAAGACATTAATCTATTAGAGAGTGCCCAAAGGAGAGCCACAAGGATGGTGAAGGGTCTGGAAGGGAAACCTCACTGTCGTCTTCAACATCCTCACAAGGGGAAGAGGAGCAGCAGGTACAGATCTCTTCACTCTCGTGACCAGTGACAGAACCTGAGGGAATGGCCTGAAGTTGTGTCAGGGGAGGTTTAGGATGGGTATCAGGAAAGGTTTTCCACCCAGAGGGTGGCTGGGCACTGGAAAAGACTGCCCAGGGAAGTGGTCACAGCACCAAGCCTGACAGAGTTCAAGAAGTGGTTGGACAATGCTCTCAGGCAGATGGTGTGATTCTTGGGGTGTCCAGGAGTTGGACTCTGTGATACTGATGGCTCCCTTCCAACACAGCATATTCTATGATTCTTTATATACTTTAATTTGAAAGAATTTACATTCATCTCTCCCACACCTCCCAATTTAATCCATTATTATTCTACCTTTTAAAACGGGAAATATAAAAGAGAGATTACTTTACAACAACTGAATTTTTCAAAAACTGAACAACAAACCTCTAAATCTCTAATTTAGATTAGTTATGGAAGCAGGATTTTAAACACTGTGGAGAACAGGATAAAGTAAGTTTTAGCTTACTAAGCGTATTAGATAAGACAACACAGGATTTTAAATTCTGACTACATGCTGTTCAAGAAACAGTACTAAACCAAGTAATAAGGGAGTATTTCCCCTTAGCTTTCACTTAAAAAAAACCCCTCAATCAACCAAAAACCAAACAAACTACCCCCTCAACTTTACTATTCAGCATGAAGGGATATTTCCTGTAACACAACATGAAGAAAAATCACGGGCACAAGGTAATTTACTATACAACTTAACAATGAGAGTAAATTTGATATAGCTCAACTTGTCCAGGGTGAGTACTAAAAAAGTATTAATATTTTATTAAGGAAGAGTCCTAGAAAAGAAGGCCTGCTAGACAGATTCAAAACTCAAGAATAAGCAACAGCTACAGCTTCATCTATCATCTAGTAATGCAGTCATAACCACTTGTTATTAGGAGTTACAGGAATTTCATTGTTACACAGGCTTACAAAAAAAATTTCAAGCTCCATCCTGCATGAAGTTGATAAATGCATAATGGTAACTTTCAAAATATCAACACGATCGTCTTATCTAAGTCTGTCAACTCTCCTGCATATCAACAGATACACGGCACACATGGATCTTTACTAATCAGTTGAAGCAGCACTTCACATACTTGTTTTCCAAAGGAGCAGGGGACTTGAAGGAAGTAGTTAATTTTAGCCATTTTTTTTTCTCTATTTTACTTAAAACATGAGAAGACCTTACTCGTTACAATATCTGTATCTGAGTCCCTCTAGAAACCAGATATAAAGAAAAAACTATAAAGACTAAAAAGAGAACTGTTTGTATGATTTTCAAAAATTACTCAGATTTAAAGCAGGATAGCAGCAAAAGAGCTAGGCATAGATCAGGTAGAACTTTAATGTTTGGGGGCTTTTTAATAACATTATGTAGGAAAATTTATTAACAAATCTGTCATATTAGCTATACTGAGATATGAAGCCTATGTAAACGTAAAGATACAGATTTAACATGTCAAGCAGTATCAATCTGCTCAAAAATCATTAAAATACATCTTTATAAAAGAGAGATACCTTATATCTTTGCAGCTGATAATAATTCAATTCATATGATAAACATGCTCAGCAGTTTCTGAATACATTTAATTCTCAGTTATTTGGATTTCAGAACTCTGAGCTAGCTTTACAAATTTAAAGTTGTTCCAGATTTTTCAGAGAAGAAAGTTACCCACCTGTAACCTCCCAATTTCTTCACCAAATTTCTTCTGTTGTTTTGCCAGGATAGATTGATGATATTCTGCATTGGCCTGCATAATGCAGTGCTTTGCAGCCAGAACAGGAAACACCTCCTGGAAATAAAAATACTGACCAGGGGAAAGTCCAACCACATTAACCACCACAGACAACATGGGATGCAGGAAGAAAAAGGAAGAAGAAAAGGAAATTAGAATCACCCAATTAATGGTTTAGATAGGTTAAAACATTAGAGGTAAATGTCAGAGACCATGTGACTTTGCATGGATTGAATTTTTTTTATCTGCTGTTGCAAAATTCTTAGTGTCCATTATTTCAGACAAACTACAATTTAAATTCAAGCCATGAAGTCACAACATTTACTTCAAAGATTAGAGATACATGCATGTATTAGAAAGAACAGCTGCAAGAACACACCCAAATACCCCCAAGACAAAGCCAAGACAGTGGTCTTAAGAAATGGAGGTGGGTGGAAAGATAAGTCTTCTAAGGGGTTTTTGATTGTTTTTTAATTTAACATAGTAATTACGCTATAAATAGCAGCAGGCCTATCAATAAAGTAACTACAATTATAGAAGGAACGAAAACATAAAGAAGACCAGTAACTATTGACATGGAAAGCAATTTAAAAGTCATTTTTAGACTTTATAGAAAGGCACTTATCTTTGCAGGAGTACCAACCAAGACAGGAAGAAAACATTATGCTGCAGCCCACAGTACAGACATGGTCTTAGATCAAGGATTTGGCCTTACTGTTTTATTTCTTAAATCAAGGAGCACTGGAAAACCAGAGTGATGCTTTAAAGACCTCAGTTTACAAAGACCTGCTTCTTCACATTTGTGCAAACTTGCTGCTCCCCCAGAGATGAAAAAGTAAAATTAAAACAGGGTAAATTTGGAAGACAAAGCTGTCTAGGAGGCCTCACAACTGCAGGTTTGACACATCCAATCAAACTCCATGTCACACTCCTAAACATGTAACTGTTTTAAGAGCTGGTGTTAATCACCAAACCTTATCATGTTCTTTCAAATAATCAATTGACAGATTACTTTGCAACTGGAATGAGGAGGAGATCTACAGCTTAAAAAGGCACACAACAAGAAAAGATAAAGCAATGGCTTTATTATATCTCACTGCCTATCAAAAATCACCACAAACATAACATTCAAAGAACATGAAGAAAGAGATCTTTCTACCTCTTGTAAAACCAGCAGCATTCAAATAAAGAGTCAAGATTGAATTGGGATATTTTACAAGTACCAAGATTGTTTCGGGGTGGTGCAAGAGAAGGAAGGCAGAAGGACAGAGGACACATACTGACTTCCAGTCATGTTTTTCACTAACAGGTAAGTGAACAGTACCTCTGTATTCATGCTGTACTCAACATGAGAGCAAATGTCACATGAAAACACCAAGACTAGAAGCCAATTAAGCCCAAACAGAAAGTGTTAGTTTGAAAACAGATTTAGTAAGGCATTAAGTTCTAAGAATGCATCCCTAAATAACACCATGAACATTTCAAGTTCACTTTAATGAAATGTATTACAAATAAACACACTTCATGTAGTAAGATTTTACTTATTAAAAAAAAAACCACACTCTTTTGCCCCCTAGATTCTTCACTGTTTTTCAAATTACAGGTTCATTTCCCTTAAAAGTAGCAATATGTCAGCTTTTCTTGAGCATATATTTTAAGTGTATTTCATTAAGTACACTGTAAACAGTAACAGTTATTCACAATAACAACAGATCCCACATTATGTCCATGAGTTACTAACCTTGGGCAAAGTATCTTTATATTGACACTGTTTGTAAGCATCACCATAGTAATCCGCAGCTTGATTTGCTAGTTTAGCTATGATACCATCTTTCATTTTATCTGGGGGCAGGAGGAAAAAAAAACAAAGAACAATGAAGATCATCAGTTTTTACAACTCAACAGCTGATTATTTCATCTTCAAACAGCAATAACTGCATAAAGGGTACAGCTTTACATTATAGCTCAAAGGTGGGATCCCATTCTTCTCTCTTGACATCTAGCAGCAGTTTCCAGAATTTCTACTTCAATCATGACACCGAAGGTTCAGTCAGTTGTTGCCAAAAGAAATCTTTTGGCAGCTGCAAGCATTTATGCAGGATTAAGAGTGATGCTTTACCTCAAACCAATGGCAAGGTGCAAATAAAAGCCACAGTCCCACTCATAACTCTGCCAGCTTGCTCCCAGCCCTTCCTTGTGCCAGAACAAGCACTTGTGCAGCCATAGTCAAAGAATTTACCTGAAATCTAGTTAGCAAAATAGATTTTATCTTCAGCAGAATGTGTTCCTAACCCAGTTCCATGTCACAACTCTGAAAAACTTCAAGAGAAGAGAAGGGATTTCCATTGCAGTCCACACCACCGTCAGCTTACAGCCAATATAGAAACACCATTCCTAGACATAAATAACCACAGCTCCTCAAAGTCATATCCACTACTTCCTATCAGAGCTCTGTGTGCCTATCTGCAGTGGTATTCCCTGCCTTACATCTTCACCCTGTTCCTGAAGCCAAAACTGCTAGAATAGGAACATTCTGCAATTCTCTTTATCTCCTCCTAGAAAGGAGATAAAAGTAACTTCTGGCCTGCACTAGCAATTCAGCCTTCCAAGAGAAGGCAGGTAATTAACGCAAACACTGGCTGTCCACTCTAAACAGCTGCCCTTACAAACAAGCACCCTCTGACTGAGGTGACCCTTAGGTCATACTGATAAGCATGACTGAGGACTATGGGGAGATTAAGAATTCTGCAGAGTATGCTTAACTGCCAAAATTCAACCAGAAGAATTCCCAAGTGGTCTGCTCATACCAGCATATTCATATATCTATCTACAACATTTCAGACATGAGCTGTGATATAGTATATTCAGCTTCTATGAGGTAAAGATGTTTAAGGTATGCCAGAAAGATCTTCATTGTGGAACAGGACTTAGATGACAAACTGCGAGAAAGGAGCTTATGAGATCTATCACCTTATTTCTTTGCTAGAATGTTCCTGTCTGATGCACTAAATATTTAATAAAACCAAACCACACAAAATAAAAATTTTCTTTCTAGATCCACCACGCGTGCAGCAGTTGCATCTTCCTTCACACAGCTTGAGCATTAAGAAAGGAATTAACTGCATTTCCATTAACAAAGAAAATGTTAAGAGAACTCATTTGTCCATGCAGACAACTCAGAACATATCTTTCACCATGAGAAACTTTATTTTTTACTCACATATATTTAAAATATTGCAGATACAATGTAAGCTTTGATTCAGAACAGCAAGCTTGCAGACTTAAAGACTCTTAAAGAAAACATTAAGAAAGGCTCAGAAATTAAAGAACTGATCTGCAGTTATGTAATGGAGTTAGACTTGACTGACCAATTTGGATTTTGCCAAACACTTCCAATTTCTTTCAACTTCCAAATAAACTCAGTTCTATCAGAAATACCATCATAGCTGGTAAGCTGATAAATGGACTGTCTCACATGAGAGAAAAAGCAGAAAATTCCAAGGTAAATAGTCAACGCAGTAGGAAGTTTAATTTCAGTTTTGAGGTGTAACTTTGAGGGATTTGTGCTTGAAAAATAGGTTTTTGAAGTTAATCATGGTGTCAAACATGATTCTTCACAAAATGTCTTTCTCCCCAGGGAAAAGAACGTCTAAATCCAGCAAAACCTACAGCCTTTGTAATCAGACGATTGTTAACCTTACTGTCCTTCAAACACTGTCAAACTTGTGGTCTTAGGAGTAATCACAAATATCTTCAGTTCACTGGGCTTATCTGGGGTTTGGATTGGCCTTGCTTTGTCTTTGTAATGTTTTGGAAAAGAAGAAATCAAGAAGGTGACAATCTATTTGTCATGCAAAATGAGGGAAGCACCTGCTCCATTCCTGAAGGAAATGTTTCAGGCATTTGTTAAACAAATTTATTTCAAAGCAATGTCCAAAAAAAACAGAGACTAAAATACTGCTACCAGCATGATAAAGAACAAACATAATTTATCAGCTGGCTCAAGGAAAACAGTTTCTTGCTGAGATTCTCCTAAAGGCAGAAAAGCTACAAGAATTTTCAGGGATCTTTCCTGTGAAGACAAGAAACATCTCAGTTAAGATAACCAATGTCTTCCTCCAACGCATTGCAAATTATCTCAGGAGAGAGAGCCATTTGTGGTCAATCGCATGTGACCTTTGTGTCCTTAGTTCTACTTTTACATATCTGTAACTTCTAGATGCACAACTTTATCTGAACACAGAGAGAAGAGCAGAATAGCAAGAGTAAGAGATTTTGCATCAAAGATAGAACTGTTCCACAGAAAAATTCTTCGAAGCTAAGTTCTCTAATAGTTGTATTAAGATATCCAGACCTTGAATGAGTATTTCACAACCAACTTTTAACAACTACAGAAATCATTTTTTGTTCTACCTGCAGAATTTCACTTTCCAAGATCAACCGAGCATTCTAAAAGTCAGACTTGGTCAAAGAGTTCCTCTGTTGAAAGTAGAAGCAATCAAACAGAATTTGTTTCTCTTAAACTCTTAGGAAATTTCCTTTGTTTCCCAGCATAGCTATTTCTTTCTAAATTCTCATAACAGACGAGGAGAGGAGTACTTGCAAAACCCCCTATGCACCATTTCTAGTACTTCCAGCTCTTTAAGAGAATGTCTTTTGTTCTTGACAGGGGAATGCAAAAAATATTATCCAGCAAAATCCTTTGTGAAGATGAAGACTAATGATTTTGGACATAAAAAGGCAGACAGGAGAAAAGCACTGTCAGGTGAACCTTAGACAAATTCTTAAGGGATGTCTGTAATTTGTGTTTAATGACCTGCAAGGAGCTTTGGGAGAGTCAGTAAGGGCAAATATAAAACCTTCTGAAAGGCCCTTTACAGGCTCTTAGTAACTTAAAACACTTCTAAGTATTTGTGAAAGTTGTAACGTGCACTTAAATATAGAAGATAAAAACTAAAATATACCTCTTGTTGCTTTCAAAAAAAAGACTTCTTGGGCTTGAGCCAGCATAATAAGACTGAGAGTCCCAACTGTGTCTGGAGAGATGTCCACTGTAGGTTCTCGATTCAAGGCTGACAAAACTGTGTCTTTAATGTGTTGAAAAGCACCACTAGCAAACTAAGTAAAACAAAGTAAATATATTATCATTCATTTTTTTCATACAGATTTTCTCTTTTACAAATATAATACACATAAGAATAAAGAAAAAGTTTCTTTGGTGTATGGTCTCCCATTTTTTGTTTAGCCACTAAAAACAACTCCTTGTGACCTCTTGCTCTTGGAGCTACTAATACTGAGACACCGATCATGACAGACTATAAATAATGGTATACTGGTTATACCTAACAGCCTAAGTTTTTAATGCATTTCAGAAAGAAGGAATATTATTACTGTATAACTTGTGAAAACTAAAACTTACACTATCTAAAATTATTAAATCTTAAGCTGAAGGTTATTAGTTACCAACTCACTTGAGGGAAGGAGTATGGGAAACTGTATAGAATTATATCCTCCAAATCTGGTAAATAAATATGAGACAAGACCAGGTACATAGCCAATCCATTTTTGCAATCAAGAGCATAAAAATATGTACATATGTATTTTTATCTAAGTGTATATATAGATTTTAAATTGAGAGCTACTTATTTGATTTTTTAAGAACACAAATTCTGAATTCATAAGCAGAAGCAGGGAGCCTCAATACCTGATAGTGCTTAGCTGCAGCTTTTAGTCCTTCATCATTATCCAGATTCTGTTCTGCTGCAATCTGGCTTGCCAATGCTCCACAGTTGAACAAAACACAGGTCTTCTCATACCCCAAACTTGCCAGAGCTGCAGGCAAAACAGTCAGTTAAGCAGACTGTTAAGAAAATAAACTTCAGTTCTCTACCATCCTACAGCTTAGGCCAACACTACTATTATCAGTAAAAGTATCAACAGTTTCAAGTAAAACAAAATCCCAATTGTACTGAACTTTTAAAATCAAAGTCATCTTCCTTCTGAAGGCTTTACATTATCTAATTTAGTACTCCCACGAAATGTTTCCATGTGAGAAACTATAGAAAGCGACACAAAGCATAAAAACAGTACCATGAAAATGTATACAAAATAATTTCAAAGTCTTTCTAACTGGAGTGAGGCTTTCTGGCTCTTGAAGCATTACTGAGAGATAATCTGAAATATGAACACATTAATCATGTTGCAATAACTGTCCAATCACAAAGACTTTTACATGTTCTGTCTTCCTATCTATTGAAATGTAGGGAATTTTTCACTCTCAAAGCTATTGTTTCAGACTGAAAATACTGACAAATTTCTTCATTACACACGTAATGAAACAGTTAAGGATTTACTTAATTAAAACTTGAGCTCACTAGACAGCATGTAGCCTGTCCAAGAGCGACTCTTGCAGTACCTCAAAGCCCCTGAGGATGGAGCCCACACTTCTAGAACTAGAAATACCTAAACAGGAACCATTTTGAGTATTAATTGCTTTAAAGAGGTTATTTGCCCTATGCAAGTGCTTGAAAAAACAAATACTGCCTCCTTATCACATTACGTATTTACATAACACGTCTCTGAAGCTTCCATGTTAGTGCTCCCTAAGCTGCACTATTTTTCCAACAAGCAGCCATAAATCTGACACACCATTTTTCCTATTTGAATCTGAGTTACACAGACTCTCTCATCAAGAGAACAGTCATTTATCTACGCAGTCTCTCTTCTGTAGTTTAATTTTCAGAATTTTTAAAAAGAAGATCTTGTTAACTTAGAAAACACTGAAAAGACTGAAACACAAGAAAGGAAACAAAATACGGCTTTAAAGTTTCTGAAGTGCAGAATTACTTTATTACAGAATTACTCTGGACTGTACCTCAAGCGGGATTTACTACAGTGAGAACAGCTGTTTAGCAATATAGATTTTCCACAGACTCATCTGTTTATAGCACTACCTATTAACTTAGCCAACATATTTCAGACTACATGCTGTGAACTCAGCCACTTTTCAAGCATTCACAGTATCCATCAGCTACCACCTACAGACTTGGGATTCAGGGGAAGGTGGGAAGCAAACAGTTTGGCACCACAGCAAGAACCAGAATTCTCAAGTCACATCCCGGCATCTTGGGAGTCACAGGAGAATTACACTGAATTTCCATCTGGAAACAGGATCACCCCTCTCAGAAGTCAAGAGAAATTTTGCTTCCTCGGTAACTCAGAGCTTTGCTTTACACTGAGAAACCTCACCACTAATTCTGATCTGAAATAAAGGGATATACATATGGCATAGTTAATCTTGACAGTAGCACCTGGATAATCTGTGACACGTAACTATAAACCTAAATAATAAAAGATTCCTTTTGTTAATTTCTTTCCACCAAGATCTGCTTTAAAGTTTCAAAATAAAATTTATCCCACTGCTTGTTAACTGAGCATCAGTCACATCTCAGTTGAGAACTTCTCTGACATTTGACATGGACTGCTGCATAAATCTCTGGTCATCTGCCTCACTATTTAGACTAGTATATAATTAACCTGCAGACAAGCAAGCTTTCTCAAGCTGCTGCAACATCACATTTATTCAAATTCTTAGGGCAATCATCACTGTTATGATTACTGATTTTTTTCTCACAAGTATTATAGATCTCTGGTGACTCACAGACTATGTTTAAGCCATCACTAAATATTCTGAACTTCACTACAAAACAGGTTCAAGCCTCGTTAAACATTAGCCCCAAAGAAGACAGAATGAACCAAACTCTGAGGAAAAAAACCAGTGTGTCTTCAAGAAGGTCTCCAATTATCCAGGACTTTTTAGAACAGTTGGAACAGAAAGCAAGGACCACCCGTGTATGCAGAGGGATGTGGTGTATTGCTACACATATAGTTCACACGAGCACATGTGTATTTAGAACACAGAAAATCGCAGACTTCCAGCAGTTGCTAACAAACAACTGTATAAAGGAGGCAAAAACTTTGAAAGAAAAAAACAAACAAAACAGAGTAAGACTCAAACTTCTTTTTTCAGGCTTCCTCTGGAGCTTCAAAATTGCAATGGTCATCTTGCAATGCTAATCATGATGAACACTTAGGTATAAATAGAAATACTAAAGAATGATGACACATGAGCAAACAGCTCTTCACTTATTCAAAAGGATTTAGTCTTACTTCTCTGTTGGCAAGTGTCCCAAATCCATTTCATGACCCTGAATTTGTAGTGCAGAATTGTCCCTATATGACTAAACAAATCAGACTCCAGCTGCTTATGTTTGCAGGAAACAAATACATTTTTTTCCTTTCTAAGTGTTCAAATCTGCATGAAAATACTTTAAAAAGAAGTGAGAGAAGAGCAATTTCAGAGTACAGGCAAATAATTCTATTCTCTTGAACAAAACATGGTATCAAGACTAGGTTACTAAAGCCAGCTACCATCACTCCCCTTCTGCAGGGGACTCACTCACTCACAAGCACATTTCATAATGACCTTATTCTTTCATTTAGTAATGAGCCGGATGACCAAAAATCTACTACTGAATCTTAATGTTAACACGAACAATTTTGATTAATATCAATTGAAGCTGTTCCCAGAAAAAGTCTGAAAAGGAGACCGTACAACTACCACCAGACTGCACATCTATCAGTGCCTCTGGCAATCTATAATTAAATCTCAATTTTATAAAACTTCCTCGCATGGTGCTTATTTGTTCATTACCAATGTTGAAGTGATTAATTTGTTACCAATATAGTTGGAACTCACTAAAAGCTATGCTGAGAATGCTAGAAAGGCTATTAACAATTCAACGACATAAAAATACTCTCAAAGTTTAGTATCATTAATACTTGACTTTTTTGTACATTCACATACCCAATTTGGCAGATCCTCCAAAAAGTGATCCTTTATCAAAAGCATCTTTCCATGTAAATGTTACACAGACCTGAAAGTTGTGAAAAAGAAAGATCTTTACCTCTAAAATCAAATATAAAATCTTCTCAAAATATCCCAAATCTATGTATTCAGCCCTGATATTCTATTTGCGTAAAACCTTTCATCCACTTATGACATTACAAACATTCTGGACGTTTCAGGAAGCCATCAAGAGTTATTCAAAACAAAAATTATCCTATCTTTTTTTCTTCGTGTTAGTTTGTTCAAAACATTTCAAGTAGACAGAAATTCTCAGAATTATCTTTCAGCTCTGTCCATATTCTGAGCAACAGATAAATGTGTTTCCAAACCAGGACAGTCCTCTCCCAGTAAGTCTGATGGGTTGGTATAGTCACAGTGTAAGGAAATCATGCAACCAGGCAGTTTCCAGTGTGCCAAATTTTATTTGGATCTGTTGTGCAATACCAAAATCCACTCATTCTTATGAGTGAATTCAATAGCAGCATTATCAGGAAATGCCCTCAGGAAAGAGAATGCAGGTAAAAGCAGTGTACTTTATTTATACTTTCAGCATGTACTTCATAGGCAATGCAAACACTTCACAGAATCTGCTTTCAGATTTCCCAATTCGATTCCTTATTCAGCTGATCAACTAATTGTAGGCAACTGGTATCAAACCAGAAAAGATGGCAAATTTCCTCAGTTTAAAGTGCTTGGGGAGAATTACTTCAAAGAGAGCACAGTACTGCTTGATAGTGTATTTTCCTCCAGCAGCAACACCAGTGCAGGATGTTCTGGTCCCCAGCTACTCATTGCTGCTTCCACTGACTACTTCTTCCCTTCAGTGGAACAATTTACAGACAGCAGATCCTGCTGTCTAAGTTTTCAGTTTTCCTTGTCTCAGGGTTTGTAGATTACCATATCAAAACATTTGCTCACTGAAAATCAAAGTGCAGTTCTTGGCTGCAAGTGAATGCAGCTACATGCAACACTCATGTAGAAATTACAAAAGAGATTAAAATTACTCCCTTACTTACAACATGTAAGACTGAAATTTTTCCTTTTAATCATAATATTACCATTTAAATATGATGTGATGAGGAAATATAAATTCTGTCATATTTGTAAACACATTGAAAGAAAACCCACATCTTTTTCCAACAAAATTCAGAACTCTACAGCTCTATTCCAGTCTCCACCTGAAGAAGCCTTCAATAGGCAGAAGTCACGCCAGATTTCTCCATAGAGACAAGATTCTAAAGAAATATGGTAGGGTAAAAAAACCCCAAACCCTAATAAACACCATACCTATATAAAAACTATGCCATGCAGAGGCAGGAATAACATGATAAGCTCTTAAATGGCTTATTCTGTTAACTGTTCTAAATGAAACATCTGTTCTGCTTCAAAAAGCAAAGATAATATTCCATCCATTACTAAAGGTTTTCCCATAGAAATTATGATTTTAAAAGCCTTTGGAACATAGTATGAAATAGACTTCTTGGAAAACAGAGTAGAAGAGAAATCAGCACATCACGACTCTTTCTGACCTAGACCACAGTGATCACTAGGCAAAACCAAAATGTTTCTCAACCCAAAAACAAAGGCAACTATGGCCACTAGAAGTGCAGTTTCAGTATAGACTGTATGTAAAGCACTGACTAGAAAATAAACAGAGATTAGGAAAATAAGGCTCAAAGAGATTAGATGTCTTGTCCAAGAAAAGTACTCTTTAGGGGATTAGGTACAGGCTTGGAAGTCAAACATGGTAGGTGCCATGATTCAGTTTAACAGTTTGGTAAGTCTTCTTACCTGATTTTCAGAGAATGGAAACTTTGGTTCAATTGAACACAGCTGATCATAGTATCTACAAAAAAAAAAAGAACACACAGCTATTAGATAAATGAAATTAATACTTTTGTTTCTTAAATAGGCATGTAAGGTAAGGAAAAGGGCACAAAAATCCTACACACAAGTACGTTCAGAAGCTCATTCATAACAATGGAAGATTTGCAGGACAGACAGCATTTCTGCCTAAAGGGATTTTTTCAGTAGAGGACCAAGTTCAACAGGAGGTAGTTTTTCACAGATAACATGGAAAACCTGTCTCAGTCAGAAGTAAAAGAGTATGACAGACAAAGCTGACCGAGGTATCACTACTTGATGGGCAGAGGATTAGAAAAGAGTATCATGCAAAGGAGTCCCTGTATACATACAGGGAGACAATGAGTACATTTTACATGCTGCAAAAGTAACTTAAGTACAGCATTTAACATAATATTAACATGTTACACTGTACTCTCTTGATCTAACCATTATAACTGAATTTCAATGTCTTTGAAGTAGATGCCATTTGCTTTGCACAGAATCAACTGGGGAGCCTAATCCTTGATAAAATTCTTTAATTGTACACTTAGTTTGCAGTGCAGTATGTTCTAGCAGTCACAGTGAATTAAAACCACAGCTTCTCAGTGCCAATATTTTGTCTAGTCACAGCGAAAGATGTTTAGGAAAGGATGCCAGAAAGATAATACAGTGAGTATAGAACAGTCCCTGACACAATCTATCCAGGCAACAGTAACGAATTCAAAGTTTTCCTGAGTTGGTACCCTACACCTGCACATTTGTTAAACATGGCAGGCTGGTTGCAGAACACGAAACCTTTAAACTGCCAACTGCCAAGAACACATAACATGTGAAGCCCATTTCCTGTACTCCTCCTGCAGCACTTGCCATACAGGATACACTCAACATTGTAATGGTCAAATTCTTTTATAAAGAATTTATATTCCCAATATACAAAACACCTTGCAGTAATGGCTTCCACAGTCTGTGAAACAGGACCAACGTTGTTCCTGGTTCCTTACATTATTAAATATTGATCACTACAGATATAGGCATGAAGCACATATACAAGATCTAAGTTGTAAAGGCAATAAACATCTGTTTAAAAATTCAAGAAGAATTTTCAAAACTCATATACAATAAAAATAGTGTCCAGTTATTTATATCTGCCAATGTATATAACACTACAGGTTTCTGACTTCAACTGAGCCACTGCAATTTAAGAGACAATATACTAAGCCATATCAAAAACTACAATAATGTGCAACAGCAACAGAACTTCCACTAATAACTGAAAGAAATTGCTTGCAAGGTTAAAAAAAAAATGCAGACATTTACTGTGATGGCAGTTTAATCAAGATTAAACAACTTATCGAATATGTGAAAGGTATAGTTTAAGATAATAACTAGCCCTGAAGATCACTGCAACCTATACATTTAAATATACTTCCTTCACTGCCTTTGTCTGGTTTCAACACAGTTGTTCTCACGTATTATCAAAAAGAAAAGGAGACTCTGCATGCCGTCTCCTCTTGCCTCAATTTAACTTGCTAACCAAAAGCCACCAATAAAGCCAAGTTGTCCTCCCACATTCCACGATTACACTGTCCTCATCTGCCATGAGGATGGAGTAAAGGAGCAAAGCTTGTCAAATGTCCTTGTGAAGCCGGGTGTGCCCAAGCCTTGGCCCCTTGCAAACAGACTATTCTTTGTGTGTCAACATAACCACAGACAAAATAAGCCAGAGAGGTGTATACTCCTCCTAAATATGCACATTGCTGCATTTAGCATCAATGGATACCAACAACATAGGGCTTTTTGTTTGGTTGGGTTTAAACAAGTTCAGAATTTATGTTACTATCTTCTTTACTATTTTAAGGATGTGATGTCATTTTTTCTTATTAGAAAAGCTGAAATCCTACTCAAGATTTAAGAGCTGTTTAAAACTCTGCAGACAAAAAAAACCCCAGAACACAAATACGTAAAGTTTTTCAGTTTTATAAATATAAATGGTATAAATATAACAGTATCCATAAACTAAACATTTCAAAATGGTAAACGAAGATGTTAACTACAGAACAGCAGAAAACTATCAGTACAAAACCAGAAAATAACCATAGAAGGAAAAGCGACAATGAATGCTCAAGTCAGTTATACACAAAGCATGAAGGTACGCATAAAAGTGTAATTTAAAACTAAATTTACAGTAATCTATCAACATCCAAAGAACACAAGGCACAACATAGATGAGTGTCATGTTTGGCTGTGCCAGTGATGAACTATAACTACAGCAGTGAAAGGCGGGGGGTCAGATGTCGGCAACACAGATCTAGTGCTCAACATCCAGCAATCTCTCATCAAAACAGGCAATACACACAAATGCTAGTAAAAAACAGCCATCAAATGAGTTGGAAGTCAAGGTTTAAATTAGAATTTAACTAAAATATATGTATTGCATTAAGAAACTCAAATACTGTTCCTCCTCCAAAGAATCATAAAGAAAAATCTCCTTCAAAAGAACATCAAAAAGACCAAAGATCTGTCTTTGCTCTTCAAGATACGAACCAGAGTCCTGAACTCACAGCTGGAAACCACAACTGCAACTTTCAGCCCTAAGAGAATTTGAGCATTCAAAATAAAATCACGCACTGCCCCTACCCCCCTTCTTTTTCCCCTTTTTCTTTTTTAAAAACAACTGCAGTTGTTAGCAAAATTAAACCAATTAAACTCACACCAGCATTCTATGTCTCCAGAAAAAGGAAATTAAGTCCAGGCTATCTTTAATACTGGAGGAAGCAAGGAATCCCTTGAAGCTATAATTACACTCAAAAGAAAAAAAAAGAAAAGAAAACCACCACTAAATCAAATCTGCTAGGACAGAATTTAAGGGGAAACATCTGTACCAAGCTCACCTACATCACCTGTATCACCTTCAGAGCACTCAGATTCTTATCAAAGAAAGAAAGCTTGGAAGCAGGCTGAGGTGCTACACTGTGCCCCTTTCCACTGGGTAGCTGGGAATCTCAAATACTTCTCCAAGAGAAGCATTTGCATTCAGCAGTTGAACAACAGCACACCACACACTTTCCAGCTTTACTGGTCAATGCTCGTCTAGGAAATGCGGCTGTAACTGAGTTCATTTCTTCCATAAAAGAAAAAAAGTCTGTAGTGACTACTCAGCAAAACAAGGCTTCTAGAAATTACAAAACCATGGGCAAATCCGAGATTAGTTAGTAGAAGACTAAGCCCTCATTTCTTAACAGTTAAATGGTCCACAATGCTCTACTAGGTATTACGGTCTATAAAAAGCCACAAGGAAGTAAAAGTACACAAAGCATAGCCATGTTCTAATTAGTTCTAACCTTACTTCACCAAAAAACCAAGTTTTGAACTCCAACAAAATTAAACATAAGACTATTGCTCTAAAATAACAGTATTGCTCTTAAATAGAAACAGGAAAATGCTGCAAGCTAGAGAGGCAAGGAAATTTTCAGAGGGAACACAAGGCACTCAGGCACTTGTGTTCTTTCTATCATAACGTCAGCTGAATACTTCAAACTTCTGGATGCGCAGACAGTTTGACTTTTTAAAATAACTGTGCCTTACAGAATAATTAAGAGAATTTATGTCAGAATATTCTTACAGAGTAAGAGCAAACTTATTTTCTAGCAACTGTAATGAATATAAACGGTCAGACACGGACAGACCATTCATAATTTTTTAGAAATAAGGGAAAACATACATCTCATTGTTTTATTTTCTCTTACACTTAATTCATACCTTCATCTTATCTCACTTCCACTATAAAATGAACATATATTCCCAAGCAATACAATTAAAAATGCAGATGTTTTAAGAGAGGAACTTCTGCATGAGCAGGATATCACTTCACGTTTACACCAGTTCTGAGCCACATTCAACAGCTCCTGTCTACTGCAACAGCATCTGGGCCAGCTAAATTCATCTGCTTATCACTGATCACCAGCAGAGAGAACAGACCACTGCATATGGAATTGACTCAAAACTGGTAATCATGCAATTTTAAGTGGTTTCCCTTCGTCATTCAGAGGGAAAACCTGAAGTGAAGTTGCATACTGTGGGTAAATTCATTCAATAATCTGCTGGCACTCAAAGAGGGAGGTCCCGCTCAGCCTCCTGGCTTTCCGCAACACTACTTTTATTTATTTTGCACCAGCTCTGACGTTCATCTGACCCTCCACTGCACTCAAGTTGCTCAGAACACCATGTATACATTTTGCCTTCCAGAAAAGGTGTAAGGATCAGAGTTAAAAAGTGGGCTGCCTTCTTTTGGTGCTGTAGAGCAACTGTTAGATAGGGTGAAGTCACACAATGTGGCTGGGCCAAACAGGGATTTCAGGCAGAAACTAATGATAAACCTGACTGGCACCTTCAGAAAAGGAAGCTCAATTCCAGCATGCAAGGGAGCATAACAGTCTACTTTTCAATTTGGCTAGCAAAGTCCCTCTTTCAGCTCATAGATGCTCACTATTTCCCTGACCTTCAAAGGCATAAACATGAGTACCTTCAAAAGCATACAGAGTAATAGGAATAGAACAGGAAACTACAAAGGTACTGTAAAACACAATCAGGTCCAGTCATAGTTTTTATAGCCAGCGAAGAACAGTCACTGAAGGGTTGATAAGCTCAAAAAACATCAGTAACTTACTTCACAAAACTTGCCTTCTTTTTAACAAGGCACTTGTTAGGTGGGTTTTGAACATCTCCAGAGAGGGAAACTCCATGCCCTCCCTGGGCAACCTGTTCCCATGCTCTGTCACCCTCAGCGTAAACAATTTCTTCCTCGTGTTGAGGTAGAACTTCTGGTGTTCTAGTTTATGGCCATTGCTCCTCATCCTGGCAGGAGCTGGGCACCACTCTGAAGGGCCCAGAACCAACCTCTTGAGACCTGCCTTTGAGATATTTATATGCATTAATACAACCCTTTCCAGTCTCCTCTCCTCCAGACTTAACAGGTCTAGCTCCTACAGTCTCTCCTTATAAGAGAGATGCTCCCGACCCCTCATCATCTTGGTGGCCCTTCTCTGGACTCGCTCCAGTAGCTCCTTCTCTTTCTTCTCAATACTGCAATCTGTAAATGTTCTAGAGAGATAGGAAACTGCAACTGCTTCTGCAGACAGTGAAGCTGTTAGTCCTAAGGTAGGCTTTTTACAGTTTACCAGGCAGAAGGCAGACAGATCAATCTTTTGTTCATCTAACCTATGATAACTCCAGCACAACAGAAGCCCCACTAAACTTTCTGATAGCAAACTAACTGTGTTAAGTAGAAAGAAAGAAAGAAAGGATGTGAGTTTGCAAATACATTAGGAAGCTGCTAAACATAGAAAACAAAAGGAAATCACGCTGGTAACAAAATACAAAAACAAACCCACACACAAAACTGAAAAGGAAGTGAAAAGAAAGCTGTAATAGCAAAAGGTAACACTGAAAAAAAAGAAACACCATCTCTCTCTGCAAAGCAAAATGGTCTGTCATGGGCATTAATTGGAAGAGGGGAAATTTACATTTGAAGAAACTTTTTAGCGTGAGGGAGGTGAGGCACTGGCACAGGGACTTGCCCAGAGAGGCTGTAGATACCCCAGCCCTGGCAGTGTTCAAGACCAGACTGGATAAGGCCTTGAGCAAGCCGGTCTAGGGGGAAGTGTCCCTGCGCATGGCAAGGGGGGTTGGGACTAGGTGATCTTTAAGTTCTTTTCCAACCCCTTAATGTTCTGTGGTTTTACAACTTCTACCTATATCTAACAGCTACTGGCACGACACAAACACTGGAAAGGGGACGTTGATAGGGACAAGGCCTCCCCGTCCCTGCGCTGCCATCATGTGACACCCCACGACACCCGAGCGGCGCGGCGAGGGCGGGGGACTCCGGGATGCTGCGGGACACCCGAGCGCCGGGGCACCTGCATCCCACAGGCCGCCGGAGCCGGCCCGGCAGCCCCAGCCGCTTCCTCCCGGCGGGAGAGGCCG